>CM076402.1:1839177-1955569 GCA_038363315.1 Mugilogobius chulae | reverse complement strand
ACCCTCCTCCTTATTTTCCGTTAAATTATCGTTTTCTTGCTTTGTCTCGTCCTCAGCGCACAAAACTTCATCTTTTTCGGCGTTGAAAATCCGCGACGCCGGCTTCTCTCAAAAGCTCCATAGTGTCAAACTTTTCATTCACAACAACAGCGTTTTCTCCCAATAATAAAAAAGTATCACCTGGGTTTTGCGCCGTTTTTGGATAAACGTCTGAAGCTTCGTCGCTAATACTTGGTTTTGAAATGAGAAACGGAGCGGATTTTGAAGGCAGGACGTCGAATTTTCTTCTTATTTTTTACATTCTTTCTGGTTTGTGACTGATTCTGGTCGTTTTGAGCTCGATGTCGATGTCGATGTTGCTGATCGTGGCCATGTTGTCGTTCTGGTCTTTCAGGAGAAAAGGAGGAGCAGCAGAAGAAGGTGGAGGAGGTTTGGGCGGAGGAGGAGGAGGGGTTCGTTTTGGAGCGGAGGTCGTTGTTGTTGGCCGTTTGGAGATTTGGGTGAAGGAAGTTTCTCCGGCTGAAACGTGAAGAGAAGAGGACGGGAATGTGGTTAAAGAGATGCTTAACTCTGACTTCAAAGAGATGTGAGAGAGAGAGAGAGAGAGAGAGAGAGAGAGAGAGAGAGAGAAGAAGAGAGAGTATAGAGAGGGAGAGAAAAAGAGAAAGGGAAATATGGAGAGACACAATAGAGAGGGAGAGAGAGAGAGTTGGAAGAGAGAGAGTGAGGATGAGAGAGAGATGGTGAGGGAGAGAGAGACAGAGAGAGAGAACAAAAGAAAAAGAGAGAGAAAAAAAGAAAGGGAGAGACAGAGAGAGACAGAGAGGGAGGAGAAAGACAAGAGGAGAGAGAGACAGAAATGAGAGAAAGAGAAGAGAGAGGGGAAGCGTATAGGGAGGGAGGGAGAAAAGGAGGGAGAGACACACTGAGGGAGAGAAAAAGAGAATGGAAGAGAGAGACAGAGGGAGAGAGAGACTGAGAGGAAGACAGAGAGAAAAAGAAACAAATAGAGAGGGAGAAAGAGTCTGAAAAGAGAGAGAGAAAGAAAAAGGGAAGGTGGAGAGAAAGAGACAGAGGGAGAGGAAGAGAGAAAAAGAAGAGAAAGGGAGGATAGGAGGAGAGAGAGAATGAGAGAGAGACACAAGGGAAATAGAAAAAGAGAAAGGGAGAAAAGAGAGAGGAACAATACAAAGGGAGAGAGATAGAGAAAAAACAGAAACAGAGTGAGAGACTGAGAGGTGACAGAAAAAGGGAGAAAAAAGAAAGGGGGAGAGAGAAGAGAGAGAGAGAGAAGAGAGAGGAGAGGGAAGGAGAAGAGACACTGAAGTATAAGAAGTGTGCATTGGTCTCACATACATTGTCTGTCCTAAACTGTGTCTGAGTCCAATAATCAGTGATTATTTTTCACATGCCGTAGCACGACATAAGACATAAGAGAGAAAAACTACCAAGTTCTTTGAATCTCGGCGGAGCTAGCAGATAGTGGAGGAACTTGAGACTTTTTCTCGTTTATTTTGACGCTGCACACGGCTCCACACCGGTACTTCACTAAATCTCCTCCCACTGCACGCCGCTTTACGTTGGACTTGGACGTTTTTCCTGTGATATGTTTGAATGCAGAACCAGACCTTAGCAAACAGATCCCTATGAACGATGTATTAACAAAATATTATAGTCGATACTCTAGTGCCCTCCGGAGGACAGACAATTCCTTGTCGGTATGTGACTCTCCAACTTCACGTCAGGCTGTCCTCTGGAGCTTAGTAAGTGAGCGTCCAAACTCACCCGCACCACATGCTCCACCCACGCTCACTGAGCGTCGTATCGCTCGGCATCCTGAGGCAACTGAGGAGAGACAAACTGTGAGTAAAACCTGACAAAGCAGAGATTTTTAAGATGCATTGAGCCACAAGAACAAGAAATGTATTTAGTATTTATGATTTATATTTAAGATTTCACCAAACACTTTGCTTGTTTTTACCCCAGTTTGCCTGTTTTGATGAGGTTTACACTACAACTGTCTTTTATCCAGTAGATATTACATTATGTAGAGGTAATTCCACAACTGTTACCTAGCAACCACATTGCAAATACACATAAAAAGACCGACCTTTCCCTCCACGATGCGATAAACCAGTGAGTTCATGTCTTTGGGTTGAAGGCGTGTTTGAGAGTCGACCATCTCGTAAACGCAGCAGCCCAGCGCCCAAACGTCCGACTGAGAGCAAACAAGAACGAAACAACAAACACATTTATGGATACAAGCTTCTCTGCCATTGTGCCTAATGAAATTGTAGATTGTCCTAATTATTTCAACACTTGACATATGTACAAAAAAGTCCTCATTAGAATATTTTGACTTTTTCCCCAGACATTCGTTTTTCATTTGTAACTTTAAATTCATAATATACTCATAGTAAATATATTATTGACAAATTAAAATCAGTGCAAAAACTAACAAAAAATATCGAAGTAAGTCACTAATATCTGACAATTCCTGTGTTGCTACGCAGACAGGTCCAGTAGCATTTGAGAGAAGACTAATATAAGAATCCCAGGCAGGTTTTAGAAGAAAATTATTACGAATTACGAAAAGTTAATAGACCAGGTCATGTTTCTAAGTCATTTCTGATTAGTTTTGTGTATGAACAAAATTATCCTCATATGTCATATTTTATTACTAAATGCATGGAAATAACACAACCATGCCTCCTTTAATTAATTGCAGTGTCTGTTATTTGCAAATTACGACCATTCACATTGCAAATTTGGGTACGTTAAATGTTGTAGCTTTTGTCAAACTTTACTCAAAGCAAAGTTCAAGTTCAAGTAATTTCAGGAGGACATTATCGACAGTTCACATATATTAGTATTTCTGTACCTTGTGGTTGTAGGGTTGTTGGAGAAAAGCTCGGGGCTCATGTAGTAAGGCGTCCCGATCAAAGTGCTGGCCATGTCGTTCTGATTCTCCAAAACTCTCGCGATGCCCAAATCTCCCACTTTTATGATGTTTGTTTTGGTTAAGAAGATGTTCTGGGTTTTCAGGTCCCGATGGAGGATGTTTCTCTCATGAAGGTACTGCAAATGAAGAACAGATACATTCTCAAAAACAAATACAGTGTGTTCAAATGATGAGAAAGAATCATTATTAATGGTTTGGCCTTAATGTGAGCAGTTTCCATGGTAATACGTAATAGAAATACATCCAGGCTAAGTAGGGCTGAATAGGAATTGATGAAAGAACAATGATTACTGTACATCCACTCACTTGCAGAGCCATTGCGATCTGGACAAACCACTCCACCACTTGTCTTTCCGGCAGCAGCTCTCCTTTCTGCTGTTTCAGGCGGTGGTACAGGTCTCCTCCTTCACAGAAGCCCATGACGATGTAGAGCAGGCAGTCGTCTCCCCTCCCACGACTCCCGGTACGTCACGATGTTTGGGTGTCGCAGCTGAGACAGAAGCTGTGCCTCCTGCTCTGCCGATCGCCGCTCACGTCTGGATGAGGTCTTTAGGTTCAGCTTCTTTATCACATACTGCAGACACAAGACTTATTAACAATATTTGCAATAGTAAAACAGCAGATCCCATGTGAGGTCTTCTATAGTCTACTTAAAGTTGGAGTAGCTAACTTTTTTCGTTGCAAATAAGTAAGATAAGTAAAGTTGTCAGATTCATTCATTCATTCATTTCTACCACTTAGTCCCGTTAGGGGTCGCGGGTGACTGGAGCCTATCCCAGTAACTTTGGCCTTAGGCGGGAACACCCTGGACAGTGGCCAACTGCCGCAGGGTTAACGACAAACATTCACTCTCTCATTCACTCACAGGGAAATTTACAGTGATGCCCAATTAACCTAAAACATGCATGTTTTTGGAGGTGGGAGGAAACTAGAGTACCCGGAGAAAACCCATGTGACACGAGGAGAACATGCAAACTCCACCCAGAGAGATCGTGAGATGTTGATATGGTCCGACCCGGGAGTCGAACCCACGACCTCCTTATTGGAAGCCAGAGCTCTAACCACTTGGCTACGTGCACGAGTTGTCAGATTTAAACCAAAATTTTGTTTGCAGTGTGAAAATCACCTATCCCACCTTAATGACTACATTATTACAATAAAAAATCTATTGTCAAGATTGATTCGATAGAGCTCTGAAGGAACGTTAAAACAGAGATGTTGCAATGAAAATTTACCATGTTGCTTGATAGAGATGAGTTAGAAAAACAATGTTAAAAATTGAAATATAATATAATATAATAATATAATACAGAAACTCATTGAACTTTTGTATAATTAGGGCTGGGCGATATGGCAAAAAAATTTACATAAGGATTTTTTTGGAGCCAGATCACACTTTCGGTTTTATCACGATTCTTGAAGACTGTTTATTTTTCTATTGCCATTGAAGTAATTGCAATTCATTATCAATAGCTAAATCCAGCCGTCAAAGTGTGACCAGTGTTGCCAGATTTTCAGAGAGAAACAAGCAACGTCAGACCTTCAATAAAAAGTAAATAAAAGAATCGATCAATTAGAACCTTGTGTGTTGCTGCAAAACAAGTGTATGTGTTTTTCTTACATTAGTAGTGACTTTTAGACATGAAAACATGCACAAAAAAAAAAAAAACATGTTTCAGCTATATAAATTGATATATTTCCATAAATCAAACCTGAAAAATTTATTCCTTTTATGAACTAAAAGCACAGTCTAAAAGAGACTTCAAAAAGGAAGCCCAAAGTCGCTATAAAGACTTGGATTTGTCAACTCTGAGACTAAGATAATTAGGTTTGAAAAAATAGTCTATGTATTTGAACAGACAGATGCATCAAATAGAAAAAAAGGGAAATCACGATTTCACCAAAAAGCAGATTGTCACAGAGATGAACTCATGATTCTATTTTTATCACAATATTGCCCAGAACTATGTATAATTACCGGTAAATATTTTCACTCTATAGTGAAGTTGTTTAAAAACTTTATTGGTTTAGCATTGAGCATAATCCCAAGTTCTGTAGACTAACTATGGCATAATTAATCTGACTATACAAATTGTAACATATACAAAATTACATTTTTATAACAAAAACTGTGACAACGCAATCAAAATATGAAAATGAATAAATATTTCTGGTTTATATCAATAATAATAATTATTTCCTAACCCAAGTATTTAAAAGTCTTAATGTACTGCATAGAAGAAAAGCTGTAATATTTGAGTTAGCTTCAACCTCAAACTAATAAAATATATTATTATACTATTTATGAAATGGTATTTACTCAGTTACTCAGTGGCTTAGAAATAAACAAACTCAAGCAGTTTCACATTTCTGCTCTGACTCACACATTAAATTAATTAGCTGCTCTTCATCACCAGGTACAACAACACACTGAAGTAACATTACTTGTTTTCTATGCTACTCCAGTACTGTTACAGCTGTCATATATCCTGCTGTTCTTGAACCTTTTTTTATTCTTGAGTTTTATTTTGGGCAAAATAAAATGGTATAATCTTATTAAGCATTAACTAAACTAGTCTTTTTAATAAAGAAACTTCTGAATTTATAGACTAAGCAGGAAAATGTGACTTTGTTTTGGGTGTAGCTAACTTGTTTTGTCAATAAACAGAAGAAATAAACTGGCAACTTGTTTTTGCTCTAAAACAGCAACACTTCAGGACAAAATCATTTAACAAAAATATCTCTCAAAGTTAGCAATTAAAAATCAACAAAGGGTTTTATTGAAACTGTTTTCTGACCTGTTTTCGGTCTGTTTTGTGCTTGACCAGGTGGACTTCTCCGTAGCTGCCTCTGCCCACCACCTTCACGAAAACGTAATTATTCATCATTTTCACGTCTCCGAAAAGCAAAAAAGAGCTGCAAAACTGAGCCGACTCGAAGACACATTTTAGAGACTTTTCTTGTGATTCCGGCACACGTTTTGAAGATAAAACATCGTAAAAATAGCTGATTTGTTCTTAAAAGTTGGCTCCGTGGCGCTGGACAGAGATGTGTTTGAAAAGATTACCGGAAGTGCAGAGTGTGGAGTTTTGTCGTCACTAGGCAACGGCAGCTCCATGGCGACAGAGTAAAGTGAGACGATAAAACGCAGCGACATCTACAGACGGGAGGATAAATCGTCATGACAAAATATTAAAAATCCAAAATCTAAGTACGCTTTTTAGCCAACCTGATTTAAAGTTAATGATGCACTATGTACTCTATTGTAGTTATTATGTAAATAATGTGGATACAAAAGATAAAATAAATAAATAAAATAATAATAATAATAATAATAATAATAATAATAATAATAATAATAATAATAATAATAATAAACAAACAAAAATTATAATAAAAATAACAAATAAAAATAACAAATAAAATAAATGAATAAATTAAAACGATATTTAATTAGTTGTTTACTTTTACATTTGATTCTTTATTTGGTTGATGACTTTTTTTTTCTTCTGTTAATCGACATGCCAGTAATAAGTAATACTGATTTAGTTTTGATTGGTACAAATATAAGTATTTAGATTTAGAGTGTGCTACCGATTTTCGCCGTTAGGCAGAGCTGTACATCTACAAAACAAAGGGGCACGTCATTCATGTTTCTCGCTCTGAATAATAAATTCGTACAATTTTACGCCACAACTTACTGACTTATTGTATTTTTAGAATATTGAATGAATCATTGTTAATCTTTCATCATCAAAATTCTCAAACTCATTTCATCATCGTGTCAAATTCATAAATAAATGATTGACATTTGTTTTGACCAATGGAATATCAGAGGTTTTCACCGATCCGCCTCTTTGTCCTCTGTTTGGCTAACACTGAATTGAAACACGCCCCTTTGCTTACGTCACCGCGCTGGAGGCTCGGAGCGGCTGCAGAAAGTCCAGATTTGCACCGAGAGCTTCACCCAGGACAGACCGGGGAAGAGCGGACTGCAGGCGGATTAAACACCGGCTAAACACGGGCTGAACGCGGGCACGGAGCTGGAGCATCATCCACAGTTCATAGGTAAGATTATTATTATTCTTTCACTTGTGTTTATGACACGAAATGTTACGAGAAACACTGAAGTTGGCTAACGGCTTTTGATTTTTCCATTGAACTCGTATCATAACTTTAACACATTTTTTCCAACTCAATCCTTTTGAGACATGTTTGAGATGTGGATGACTTTTAAATTTTTAAAAAACAAAATGCTGTTAGACTGAAACTAATCTTAACATGTATTGCGTGTAAAATCTAACGCAGCATTCTTTATTCCCTGTCTTTCTCTGAATAACTTTGATGCAAATTTCCAATAAATGTTGCTTAACACAATTCACAATATATGTCTTTCTCTTAACAATCAGTAGTAAATAAATAAATAAATAAGCAAATAAGTACACATATAAACATACAAGTATATATAAAATAACAAACAAAGTTACAATTTAGATGTGATACTAAGAACTTACATGAGACTGTTATCATTATGGTTACTCGAACAATAATGAAATTGGTTGAAATTTATTTACTGTACGTTGCAACAACAAAAACAACTAAACAATTAAGGTAATAGGTTGTAGTTTAAACAAATTTAAGGTGGTTTTATTGACTATTAATGTCTCTGGGACCCAAAATGCATCGAGTGATTTTAAAATTCAGATTATTTTGTGTATTTATTGTCACTCCTGGCTTGTAGATGCCACACAAATACCTCTGTTGGGTCTGTATATGAAAGAACAGCTGCTTCATCATGACAGCAGTGCATTTTCTTCATTCAACATGAAGAGGAGTTTTGTCTGTATCACTGACACTATTGGCTTTGTTGTAGTTAGTTGTTTAAAGTTTAATTATTATGGCTACTAGTTTGATCTACCACTCTTTAAATTTATTGTTGACACTTAAATGAACAAAGATGTGTGGTTTAATGCCTTGTTTATTAGAAGGAATGTCACAAATATAAAGAAACGTAATTCACTTTCATTCATTTGTTTGTATTATGTTATGCAATCTAACTTTATGATTAAAGAGTAAACCGGCTTATAAAACACTAAGTATAAACAATGATTTAATAAAAAAACAGCTTAATTTATTTAGTTTGAATTTAAACTAATGAACTAAACTTTGCTGATTTTTGTATAAGCTTTATTTATGAAAAAAGTTAAGTTGACTAGGGGAATAAGACACTATTGATATAAACAGTAAATCTTGTCGCTGCAATTAGTTCAGTGATCATCAGCTGAGATAATGTAAAGTTTATTACTGATTCAATTATTGCAATTGGCTTCCTTTGACTTGACTGTGGTTAGCTGTGTAAAAGGGTTTGGCTAAGTACTTTTTAGGAATGTCAACATGACGCTGGCACACTCTGCAGAAGATACTATCTGTCATCTTAGCTGTTTAGTTTGAGCAATGTCTTAATCATTTAGCTTTTTCTGTTTACGTTTCAAGATTCATTTTAGTCTCACACTAAACTACAATACATTTTAATAGACCAGGGTCCACAATTTTTGTCTCAGCATAGTTTCTGTGAAATCAATTGGAAACACTGACTGCTTTTATAAAATCAGTTTTCATAAAGTTGAAAAAGTTAAATTGATTTAAAAAGCTATGGAATTTTCTTTTATTTCATTTCAAATGAAGAAACTATTGTTTTTAAACATGTTAAATCTGACACCAATATAAAGTCAAAAGTTAAAAAAGCTCTGTTCCACCTTGTGATGTCATGAAGTGGTAGTTCTATTGTTAAAGGTGGAGTAGTTGATTTTCACACTACAAACACAATGTAGGTTTAAATTCGCCAGCTTCCTCTCAGAAATCTTTTGACACATGGTTAATATCGACTTCAAATAATTTTGGCTGCAATTACGGTCGATAAACTTCTTTTTACAAACAACAAAGTGAAACTGGAGAGGACCACCCCAGCTCAGCCAATCAGAGAGCTGCATTTGGCTCCTGAGGAGAACTCAAATTCTTTATTATTCAGTTCAGACAGTACTCAGTCGTCTAATTTTTTCACGAAGTGCTGCATTCATCAAATACTTTTTAGTGGAAAACACAAAATTTACTAGTTTATAACTAAAAAAGTTAGTTACCCCAACTTTATCATCTATTTACCTTTTTTACTGGATCATTTAGTAAAAGAACTTAAATTAATACCCTTGGATATTTTTGTACAGTGTTTTTGTTTTATCTTTTTTTTTTTTTGAGAATTCTATAATAAAAACCCGTCTGTATTTTCTGTGAAATTGGGAATTGAAACAGTTTAAACACGATTAACACAGTGGCTGAAGAACAGTTTGGCAAGGCTGAAGGTTTGTGAAGTTTAAAACATAGTGAGGACACTAATGACATCACAGGGAGAAACTGTGCAGCAAAATGGATGAAGCAGAACACAACTTCACATGTGTAGATTATGAATAAACATAATAGAAATGTAAAGTGCATATGACAGGTTTTTATAATTTAAATATAAATGATTCTTTTGCACGAAGCAAGGACAAGTTTGTGAAGAAAAGTTTGCATGTTGAGAATATTAGGAAGTGAGCACTGAAGACATCACATATAGAAAAACAAGTATATTTTCAATTTTATCACACACAAAAACGCAAGTGTATGACTTTGTAGGCATGAATTAAACAAGTTGAATGTGCTCTAGTGTATTTTTATCTCTCAAATTACAAAAGCCTGTTTACATTAGCGCATTAGAGGAACTAACTAACAACTACCTAGCTTGAGTCATCATTTATGAACAGGAAGTACAGTTTTAATCCCCAAAAAATTACAAAATTGGGATGAAAGTTGTAAAATGCTTATTAATATCTTGTATATTATCCTAACTTCATATTAGTGAAATGAGTAGTTGAATAGGCACTTTAAGCTCTTAGTTCAAAGATCCTGAGCTGAAAGACGAGGTGATAATGCGAGGTTTATTAAAGGGAACCATGTAATTGATCCTTTGTAATGACATATTGTGATCTGCTGTGACAAAGGTTTGGCCCAAATACTTTTAATGAATGTTAACAAACAGTCCCAGTGTCTGTTTGCCAATGTAGCAGCAGGAGGAGATTACCACATTGTTATTCTAATACTTTCCATAAAAAATAACATTTGAACAGTTCAGTTAATACATCCTCCTGGTGTGAGGGTAAATACTCTTTGGTTAAACAGTTTTATCGTGTGCTTGTTGGTGGTGCGGTGGTTTCAGGCGTTGTGTGTGGTTGTTGTAACACCTCACATGTTGGTTTTGTTTTCACGTGAGTCACTTCCGTTTGACAAATGTCTTTTAACACCACACCTGTCCTGACAAAGAAATGTTTTTACTATATAATTATTAATGAGCTGATATGGTTTTTTGTTTTTGTTTTTTGTGCTTTTAACCATACACAATGTTTGACTTCCCCATAATACCACCAGTCTTAAGATCTCAAAAAAAAAAAAAGTAATGTATTTATCCAGCACATAATGTAATCTTTGCCATATTTAAGCAAACAGCTGTATTTTGTCTTGTTTGTTTTACTGTGTTTTTACTAGAACTAGGGCAGGACGATGGCAGAACATATCAACCGATAGGGGCCAATACCTATGCCGATTTTTATAAAATGTTATCAGTCGATGCCGATATCAATGGCCAGTTTTCAAAGACGTTTTCTGAAGCTGATTTTCTTATTTTGGTTTTTAAAAGACATAACTGAGATGAGTTAGTCTATCCAAAAAAGAAAAAAATTCTATCTAAACTATTATTTTGTCTCCATTTTTAATGGATACAACATGTTTCTGCTCATTACAGAACATTTTAAATAATAATTAAAGAAAGTGCTCCTTTTCAAAACGGCAAAATGTAGAAATATAGAACAAATGGTATAATTTCTCTCCAAAACTAACTTGGAGCTCAGCTGATCACTGTGAGAGCAGCTCTGTCTGCAGACAACTGTTCAAACAACTGTTAAAAAAATATATACTGTATATTGGCCAAAATAAGGCGGATATGCAAACAAAAATTCAAAATATAGGCCTCCGATATATCGGTCCATCTCTAGTGTAGGGCTGCAGCTAACGATTATTTTGGTAATCGATTAGTTGTTTAGAACACAAAAGTGACTTAAATACAAGAATTTTTGCCAAATTTGAGTCAAAAGTATTCGAAAGTCTTATACTGATCAACACTAAAACTGATGATAAAACAAGATACTCATTTGAACAAGTATTGATAAAAATATCAGCAAGAAAAATGTAGATTGTTTGTGATGAGTTTTACAAGAATAGTCTTCAAAACGAGTTTAAAACCAAAATGTTTAATTAAAAAAAAAAAAAAAGTATTTGTATTTTCTGACATATAGAGAGCATTTTCACTGATCATTGTGGGACCATATTTAGCCTTAAACAAGAATAAAGTCTGTTTCTTTGTATTAAAATTAGGTTTGAAATTTAGTATCATAACAACACTGGGCTCAGGCAAACTAGTTTTTACAAAAAAACACACAATTATCCCAATTTGTATGTAATTTCTGTTAAATCTGACACTTTCCCACAGCTCATGGAGTTGGAACCTAATGAAAGACCAGTTAACGATTATTCGATTACTAAATTAGTTGGCGATTATTTCAGTAATTGATTAGTTGCGATTAATCGATTAACTTGCTGCAGCCCTACTCTAGTGTCACTCATATTAGTAAGTGAGACTGGCTGCCATTCAACAATATAACTGACCATAGACATCCGAGTTTGCAGAAACATGACATTTATAAAGTTTGTATTTGTATTTACGTAGTTGCATTTAACTCACATCTTTCCAGGCTTCAGTATTTGGCCACTTTCTGTCGCAAAATCAGCTGTTGTGCACGTGCAGAAGTTACAATTTTACAATTATCAGCCCATGTTTATTGCAATATTATCACAAACAATATAGTATTGCTTTGCTCTAACTAACTTGTTCACAATAACAAATGTGTCCGACCACCACAGTATTGATTCTGGTGCAGTTGCCAAGCCTGTTCACAAGGTTAGAGTTTTTTCTTTTTGTTAAATCTCCTGCAGGTTTAAAATGTCGCCTCAGAATCTGAATAGAATATGAAACTGTTTTTTCTCTACTTTTTCCTCGCAGAGTCTCATCACGTTTGTGTGGACAGTGACTTTGGATCAGATCAAATGTTCTCTTTGTTTTAAGGAAAGTCGTCACGCCATGTTCGTTTGCAAATGCAAATTATGAGCTATAAATTAACTTGTGCTTTTTATCAGTCTGTGCTGTTTTTGTTCTCACAGGATCAACTTGGTCACATCAAATCTATTTATTTTAAAGAAACATACCGTGTTTGTGCTTTTTTTTCAGATACTTATTGAACTCTACTGTATATGTGCTACAATACTCTGGTTAGTGATTAGTTGGCCAATTATTCTTTTGAATAATCAAATAGTTCTTTAGAATCCAAAGGCACTTTTTTTAGCAAGATTTTAGCAAACTTTGAGCTAAGGTAACGTCTCTTGAGAACGTTCTGCAGATGTAGATTTACAGACAAACTAGTGTTTACATCATAAACATTAAAATTGCACCATTTTCATTACTCTGCTGTTCAGTGTGAGATTTGTCTCCACTGATCAGCTCTGCATCTCTATAATGACATTTCTGTGTAACAAGAAGCGGATTGTAATGTTTGTGTTTTTATTTTTGAAAAGTCAACATATTTCACAAGTCCTAATCTTTGTATTATGTGGGCGGGGATAGGTGGTAGGTGAGAGCAGCACTTTTCTGAGCCTCAAGCATCAGCTGCAGGATAAACATCTGTGAACTGTCAAAATACAAATTGGATTAATATGAGGTAGGACTCTAGTTCTTTAGTCATGTAGTCCAGTGTTTTTCAACCAGTGTGCCGGGGAACACTAGTGTGCCTTGAGAGACTGCCAGGTGTGCCTTGAAAAATTACCAGTTTCCAAAAATCAATCTATGAAATAAGATTAAGCTATAGCAATGACGGCAGCAAAACGGGGTGAATCAACTGAAGATTTGGGACCAAATCATTGGTTTAATAATCTGTCTTTTTAGAAATAAATACTGTTTTCTATTAAATTTCTGTATAAATTGTTGAACTTCAAGCGCAGATTGGGTCAGATCAACAAGATACTTTTTAGTTTCAGCGCTTTAGTCACGCCTCCTTTTTAGTCGATTAATCGGCCTATAAAACATGCCTTTAGTGGACCAAGAATTTCTTTGGTCGACTACAGGCCTAATATGAGGAAACACTGTTGATTGTAACCAGATTAATTAAAGTTGATTTGACATTTTTCCATTTTCATTTGGACAGACCCAGGTTTATGTATTTCTTTACCTTTTAATTCACTTGTAAAAGCAGCTTCTCTGACAAACACACAGATAAAAAGGGAAGCAAAGGTACTTTAAATGTTGCACACACACGTCCACAGGAAATGCAACACTTTGAGTCTATAGTGTTGAATACAGAGAACCTCCACAGAAGACTCAAACGTCTGCAAAGTAAATAGGACTTATAGTTTACATTTACCTCTGCTTGTGTTGTTGATAAAGAAGTTGTGTCTCTCTCTTTCTGCTGGACTCAGGGATGGGAAACCAGTGAGTACACCTGTTTTCACTCTTAAACCTCAAACCGAGCTGCATGTGCTCCACTGACGCCACTCTCCTTCTCCAGTCCACTTTTGATTTCCACTCGATATGAAGTTGGTTCTGACTTGTGAATGAATGCATGTGTTTCAGACCTGCCCTCTCTCTCGCTGCTCCCGTGTCAATCCCTTTTATTCTGCCCTGTTTTGTAATTTT
The DNA here is from genome assembly GCA_038363315.1 of Mugilogobius chulae. Taxonomy (NCBI): domain Eukaryota; kingdom Metazoa; phylum Chordata; class Actinopteri; order Gobiiformes; family Gobiidae; genus Mugilogobius; species Mugilogobius chulae. The sequence continues at coordinate 1,941,779 of CM076402.1, read as the reverse complement.
TTTCTGTTTGGACTGAAACAGAAAACTCAAAATGTAATTCATGCAGAAGCCTTGTAATGGAACGCACATTATAGAGCTTCAAATCAATTTCAATTCATACATTTCTGCTTTGTGGGAAAGAATGGAAACCCCAATGTTTTTTTTATGTTTATATATTAACTTCAAATCAGTTTTGACCCAGCACAGACAGAATATAAATGCATTGCTCTGTCTAAATGTAATTACAGAGGCTTTTATTCTTCAAAACCAGGAAAATGTAATAGTTTTGTTTGTGTATGACGGTAAGAATCATTCAGGGAGAGATGGTTCTGTGATAGCACCTGTCTGGACTCTTCATGTCTGTTCACCCAAGTTTGAGTTGGGCACTGCCATGTACGAAGGTTCAGTGCACCCACAGTACATTTAGAACAGGTTTTTAGGGATGCACCTATACTGCAATTGAATACCAGCGCTGATCCATAAATGTTCCTGAATCAGTTATCTGTCCCCTGACATCAGTCCAGCTGATATCTGTGGACATAATTATTATTTACTGGCTGATGTTGATCTCTATAGATCGATATATCGGCTGGCTGATATTTTGGGGCGATATATATATATACATTTTTCTGTATATTGGCTATCTGCCTAAATTTTGGCCGATATCTGGATTCTCTATTCCTAAGTCTGTAGCCAGAGAGCCACAGTAGAGGGCGCGCCTCATCCAACAGCGGAGAAACGAAGCTCACATGCTTTAAAGCGGACAGACAGAGCTCACTCTTTCCGTGTCCAACAGCGGAGACACCAAGAACTAGGCATGGGACGATATTAAAATTTGCACTCATGATTATTGTGACCAAAATAATCGCGATTAACGATATTATCACGATAATTTACTCAACGTAGAAGTGCACCGATTCAATCACTGAATATTTAGTAGCGCACAATATGTATGTGTTTGAACAACTAGGTATTGTATTTTGGTGTAAGTACAATCAATAATGATTCAAAGTGAACAAATGTTTACAATGTTGAGCAAAAATCTACTAACTTTGTCTCAGAGTCATTAATTAACTTTACACATGAACCGTTTCTTTGTTTAACCATAATACAGCTTTTACTGGGTTCACAGCATCAGATTTTAGATGCTCTTATGAAGCCACAAGCGCGCGCCTGCTACTTTATTTGCGATTAATTGCGATTACGATTATCATGATTATGAAAAACCGCCACAATTATTTAATTGCGGCTCTTAATTATCGCGATTAGCGATAATATCGTATATCGTCCCATCCCTAGAACACGCACTTGAAACAAGGACAAAGAAAAGCCGCATGAGAAAACAGGTAGAGCCATACAAATCCTCTCTATAGGAGTTTGTTTTTGATGTGAGCCAAAGCCCTCCCCTGAGCGTTACCATGGTGATCACCAAACCCAGATTTATTAGACACAATCGAGGATAGAATGAGGTTTTGATTTCTCAGAATAATTTCCACATTTTTTTCTTCCAGATTATTTTACAAGTTTAAAAATCCTACATGTTAATTATTAAATATTGTTCTAATGAATGTATTCTAGTAAAATTAAGTGCTTGTAGCCTTTTATACACCTGATTTTAATAATTAATAAACAAAGTCTTATAATTTAAATTGATGATAAAGAATAAAATACATACAAAATCAATGCCTCAACTAAAAGTAGATCGCGAGCTGGAAAAGTGTGAGCACGCCTGCTTTACACATTCTTTATACAACAATTTTTGAGGGCTCAGTTTACCTTTGCTCCAACCAAAGGCTTTTGTTTATTACTGCTTCAAGCTATTCAATTACACCACAAGTAGAGAAGAGAATGTATGTAGTTCACTGCAGGTTGTGTTGTTTAACAGTTAAGTAAAGGTGGAATAATTTGTTTGTTAATATTAGATTTTTGGTTTATTATACAGTGTTGTGCATAACCATGTGTTTTGTTTTATTCTTAAAGTTAAGTTATTCTAATTTTTATGAACAAAGTGCTTGAATAAATGCTCATTCTGCAGAGATTGTCAGTGCAGTCTTTAAACTTCTATTTCATCTACTTTTCCAGGTCTAATTAAAATCCCATTAAAATGAGTTGCTTTGTGATTATCGCTGCATGTTTTAGCATGAATTACATCTGAGCCGGTTATAAACAGGCAGAAACTGTCTCACCTTCAGTGTTTTCTCAGTTTGATCCAGATGAGAGTTATTTTTGTGTGAGAATACATTTTATCTGTGTGCTGTTAATGACAAATTAGGTTTATCTTGAAGGAAAAATCTGACGCATTTTTGTCTTGTTATGTTTTTAAAACACCAAATACTTTTAATGTAGAACTCATCAGCCAAGTGTTTTTCAAGAGATAAACTAATCTAATTTGTCAGTGGCTGTCACGGCTCCTTTCGTACCGGAAGACCCGATTCGTACCTTTAGCTTTACTTCTTTTACAATGTTTTATTCCTATTGAAATTTTAATTAAACACAGACGAAACTAAACTATTAAATACAAAATTCCTTGACAGATTTCAACAAAGCAAATGATTGTAAAATGAGATTTTTACCGTTTAAAGCCGTAAATGTCTGATTAAGCTAGTTCCGGCTGCTATCCGCTAGCTTAAAATGGCGATAAGTAAATGTGCCGTTTTGGGCTTTCTATTGGCAAACTTTTGCAAGATACATTCATAAATATCAATATAAAGAAATAATATTAACTGTACACTTACAAATAATGTGTTTAAAAGACGTAATTTCGGTCTGCGCATGCGTCGTTGACCTATAAAGGAACTTCGGGTTTTCCGGTACGAAAGGGACATCCTGAAAGCCAGGCTTAAATGGGTTTGTTCTTTTTGTTGACTTTTAGAAACAAAGGTTTTTACAAAGTGAATATCTTGATAAAACTCTTCAAACACATTTTTAGACAAAAAACAGAAGAATCAGGTTATTAATTCAACAAATCATTCTGTAAAAACCTTTGAAATCTCCAGTTCATGACAGTAAAGTTTGTGTGTCTGTACATCTTATTCTGCCCCGCCCACTTTTTTGGCAGCACACTTCCTGTTTAGATAGCATGTTTGTCTGTCTTTTCTCAAATAGATATAACAAAAATAAACCCAGCGTCTGTATTCTATATAAGCTTTCAAACCAGGTACAGTATGTGTATTTATGATTGTTACGACATTTGGGGTTTGATTGTGGCTAATGTAGCTTTGGCTAACCACAGCTAAACAGGAAGTGTGCTGCCAAGAAAAGTGTTTAGCACAGAGTAAAGTGAATAGAGCTGCTTCAGGTACCGGTGAACGTTAATGCATTTTGAGAAAAGTCCTTTTATATGAAAAAAAGTCTACTTGGAATTAGGGCTTGGCCAATAATTGAAAAATCAAGAGATTGAATCAAATCGTCAATTATTTGGTTGTGGATTTTGAAGCACAAACAGTTTTGCTAATTTCAAGTTAAAGTAATTGTTTGTTTTCCTTGTTTAGGTAAAACGAGGAACTCAAAACATGTAAAAGACAACTTATTTCAGACACATTTCATTTGTTATTTAAGACGTATAAGAACAGGAAAATAAGTTTATAAGGGGAGCTTGGTGCACTTTTGTGATCTTGCGAGAAAAACCTGTCACGATACTGTGAGCACACCTACAGAACTATCTAGCGAGATTTTTCCTTATACATAGGCTTTTATGAATGGTCATGTTTCGTATCTTTGAGCAGCTGTAGTAAAAAGTCTTCTAAACACACAGACTTGTAACAGACTTATTCTGACTGAAAACAGTCAAAACTCTCAGTTTTTATTTTGTAACGATAGGACCAATATTGACAGAGAAAATTAGTCCTAAACATCGTAAAAGTTAGCGTGAAAATATATATTAGATATGCGCTGACATTGCAGGAACTGCGCCGTGTTTTTCACATTTAAACATGGTTTAAATCCACACAGAGATATTTTGCCTATATCATCAATAACTTTGTAAAAAGTACGAAAGTCTTGCTCCTTCTGTGTCTGGTCCCTGTCAGCAGCTGCAGAGGCAGGAGAAAGGGGGCGGAGCCTGAGCTACACACGAGGGAGCAGATCAATTTCAGTCAAATGATTTAACTCAGATCATTTAAAGGGGTCCTATTGTGTTTTTTTTATATACTTAGCAATTTACCTTTGGTTCATTGTAAAACACAAAGTTGATCTAAAACGGCTAAAAAATAGGAACAGCTCTACTGACTTCCTGTTCAAAACTGCAGATCTGATAAGCCCCGCCTCTTCATTTTAAAATGTAACTGTAAAAAGCAACAGATTTTTTAAAACCATTTTTTATTGTTGGAAAGTGGCTCTGGGACAGTTTTGAACCATTTAAGCTTCACTTTTAGTATTATTCTTGTGAAATATAACAAGTAAATACAGGCAAGTGGCAGGGGATAGGTGGTAGGTGAGAACAGGGATTTCTGAGCCCTTGAGCTGCAGCTGAAGAACACACAAGATTACTCCAACATGCAGGAATTAATTCAAATATAACTTTAAGTAAACTAATGATGAAGGAAGGCCGTTATAACAAGGTTAAAAACTTAGAAAAGTGAATTTGACATAATAGGTCCCCTTTAAAATTCTGAATTGAAACAAATAATGCAAACTATTTCAAAATCTTGTCTCAATCTCGTAGACCCAATCTCGTGGCTTGTCTTGTCTCATCCTTGATTTCAGGTATTAGTATCTGAACTGAAAAATCGATGCAAACAAAATAAATTATACAAATTATTAGGGATGCACCGATCCAGCTTTTTCTGTTCCGATATCGATCCCGATATTTGGTTTTAACTATCTGCCGATACCCGATATCAACCAATACTAGTGAAAGGACTGAAATTGCTTATTTTTCTTATAAAAACTTAATACATTTGGTCATATTGTGTTATGTAACTGTTGTTTATAGTGCAAGTCACAACTTAACAACTTAATCTGAATAAAATGTCCAATTTTATGAATTGCTATGGATCAACACCAGCCTGTAAATGAGTCTCATTATGTCCAATTAAAGGCACAGCCACGATATCGGCTGAACCGATATCATTGAGCCGATACCCGATCCAGCAAATGTCTTGGATCGGCACCGATATCCGATTCAGGTATCGGATCGTGCATCCCTACAAATTATACATTAATGAAAAAACTGAAATAAAAAAAGAAGCAAAACACATTAAAACTGTTGTAGTTGTCTTGCCTTTGTAAAACATACATTGGTTTTAATAAAAAAGGCTAAAACCCAACTTCTTTGGGAAGTCCAGTCTGCTCTGTTGTAAAGTTCGATTGACTTCCTCCTGTTACTTCCTCTAAACTGGCTGCTTTGCAAACCACAGTTTCATGCCAATGTGGACACAACTTCCTTTAACCTGAGCCGCTTATGCAAAAGATCAAACAGGAAACATTTACATGATTCAATAAAACCAGCTTCAGTAATGTGAGATGATAAAGGACAATAGAGTCTGTGGCTTCTTTGTATTCAAAATAGCAAACTTCCTGTTCAATTCATTTCTATAGGGTTTTCACTACCTCAGTCTAAAATGAGTAAATACTTAGATAATCAGGCAATTAACAGTGAGTTGTGGTTGACGTCTCTGATAACTTATTAAAGACTTTACAAATCAGGAGAATATTTCACCAAAGGAGTCTTGGTTGTTTATAGAGAAACGTGTTTGTGTCTTAATGCTAACGCTAACAGGAAATTCTCAGTACAGAAGTTAGCTATTTTTAATATAGACAAGCCAACTGATGTTTAGTGCACAGAGCCCATTAACTGCTGAACTGATATTATGGGGACAATAACCAATACTGCAAGCTTTCACGGATCGATCGTGTTGGATCAATGCATCAATAGTTGTCACGGTAACAGCTCATTGAATAATGGCTGAATAATGCTAATGATCGAATAAGGATTTTCTGTTGGTATTGGCTCTGTGCACAGAACTTCAGTGTTTGTTCAAAATAGCTAACTTCTGTACATACGACCACTTCCTGTTAGCGTTAGCATTTAGACACAATCACGTCTCTTTTTAAACACACAAGTGTCTCTGGTGAATATTCCTCTGATATGTAAAGTCTTTAACATGTTTTCTGTAACATTCACCACAACTGTCTGATCTAAAGAGGATTTATTTGTTTTAAACTGATGGAGTAAAACCTCAGAGAAAAGTATTGAACAGGAAATGCTTCTATGTACAGGATGTAGTATTTTGAACAAAAATAAGCCAACTGCAGTTGCACTCAGTTAGGCCATTTGTCACGGTTAATTGGTTAACCATGAATATCACCGTACACATAGTCAACGCGCAGTTCAACTCTGATGCTAGCGAACATTAGCATCTGAGCTAGTTCGGTATGTTTTGAAGAATGGAGCATTCTCCTGTTGTTTTCCTATAGCCGTTAGCATTAGCCCGCAAAATACGCAAGTTATGAAAGCTGTGTCAGCTGGTACAAACCTACTGATTTAGCAGAGGTTAGAACCTCGTTACAACTTACTGTTGAGTTTACAAACTTTTTAGTGTTTCGTAATAGGCTAAGTTTGTGTTTAAAACTGCTAACATCTAGCAAACTTAAACAAAAGATTTCTGATCTTGTGCATCTTTTAAGACCCTGAGGACCACTAAGTGTCCTTATTTACATGTGAAAACAGCAAAAAAATGACATAAAAAACACAAATAAAGTTATAGCATCTGTCGTATCGGCAAGTGATGGAGCAGCCAAAATAGTAGTTTGAAAAATATAATCTCACATCGCAAAAGTTGTTTAAAAAAGCTTCATAAGACACAAATTAGTCCGTTTTGCTTGTGGTTTTGTTGAAATTGCTTGTTTAAGCTCGTTTTATTCATAAAAGTGCAACTTCTGCATTGAGTTCAATTGATTTGCGTCGTCACATCTAACGGAGAATATGGCGTCGCTCTGTTCGTGTTGTAACAGAGCAGAGCTGCTAGCGCGTCTACTAATTTAATGTCTATGATCTGTATGACTCTGTTTGTTGTGACTTGAATAAGCATATTTAGCTAACCTAAAAATCTTGACATACACTACCTAGCGGTCTAGTATTGCTTCTTTTGAGGTTCTGGACTGGACTGTTCTTCATCAAGTCTGTGTTTGCAGCAGTGGCAGAGCTGAGCTGATACCAACAGCTATTTCTGTCCCTCTGAGCTACAGCTGCTTTGTAAGAACAGGGTCAAAACATATTATTCTTTAAAGCTAATGTTTGAATCTCACTTTAACAAAGACGTCCATTTGACCTTTAGTGTATGTGGCTTATAGAGCTCGGTCATTACAAACGTTATCTACAGAAGATAAGATAACACGTGTTTACTGAGCTGTCTTATCTCACAATGTGGAGGTTTCAGGCACCTTAACAGAGTAATATTCTTTAAACAGAGTCGTTTTATGCTCTTTCATGTTTTTTCTACATGATGGAATAATGTTTGAGACAGGGCTGGACATTATTATGGACTATTTCCTATTTTGATTAAATTATCCTGTTTCTACCTGGAGTATCTGACTTTTTATTTTGTAAATGGTCGCATTACTAAGCTTTGTCTTTTCCACTTAAAGTAAAGTGTAAAATGTAGTACTTTATGTAGTACTTTCATTTCACTTCTTATAAAAAAATTAAACATCTTTAAGGTTCGTTCACTCCACAGTAGGCGGGGACTTTTTTACTTTTTTGTCAGGCTGGAGCTGGGCTAGTTGCGGTTTCAAAATACTTGCAGAAAGTCCTTTCTGGTCTGTTCATTTCCTTACAGAATTAGCTGAAACGCAGTACATTAATTCAATATTTAATTGACACAAATTGGACACAAGTCTTCAGCAGAGATGGCAAGTATTTTTACTCAAGTACTGTACTTAAGTAGTACTTTACTTGAGAATCTGGTGACGTTTTAATTTTACTTCACCTTTTTCAATACTTATCTGTACTCTCTACTCTCTTTGTTTTATAATCAAGTTAGTTACTTTATAAACCCAGAAACATTTGTTATTCCTTTTAAAACTGCCTTTGCTGTGTAACAGAACTCTGTGAATAAATTAATAAGTGAAAATCACTAAAAACTTTATAATTAATAACGAAAATTACATGCTTATCAAGCCCGATCTCACAAGAAAGCGTACATTACCACGACATTACGCTACATGTAAATTGCGTATGATTAGCATGAATTCACGGTGTCCTGCGCAGTTATGGTACGCAGTTCCAGTTCATTTCAGACATGTTCTTATTTATGAATATTAACAAAATCCTGATCCTAATCTTAACCTACCCCAAGCCCCAGACCTAAACTTACCCATTTTAGTAACTTTATTCCTAAACTTACCTGTTTCACCTAAAGAAAACGTCCTCACCTGGCTTCAACCAAAAACGCTTTTGATTTGCGTGTAACATAAGTACTAAAAACAGCTGTGAAGTCATGGTCAAAATGCGCTGTTTTTGTGTCGTGGTAAATGTACACCCTCTAGTGATACTGTGTTAGAAGTCAGATAAATTATAATTAATTTACTGTAAAGTCCATCTCTCACACATCCTCACAACATTACAAACTAACTTTATGCTCTGCAAAAATACATTTTGAGATTGGTTTAAAACCTGTTTTTTCAGTATTTATTTCTGGTCCAGATGGTTTTACTTGATGTACCTCCTTGATTATTTGACTTGTTTCAATACATTTCTTCTTACTTCAAGCCAAATTATTTGCTATTGAAGTCAAATGTTTTTACTCATCTCACTGGCAAATTAGGTTCAAGCTCAAATCTCTTGAAGACAGCAGAAATGTCTTGAAACAAGTGAAATAAGCTGACACATTAGTAACCTAATAGTTTTAACCAAGACTAGGGAATACCTTTTGGCTGTCTCATTGTAGTTGTACTTGTATTTACACATTTACTTTTATACTGTAGTAACTGTACTTTTACTTGAGTAGAGAACCTCAGTACTTTTGCCATCTCTGGTCAAAGTGACAAAGTAATTTATCTCCAAACAGATTGAGCAGAGACTAAAACAAGTCACCATCAGAGCCTACATAGATAACAGTTGTGAAGCCCTGCTATAAGAAGCACCAACATTTTGTCATAAAATATAGTTTAATTATTAACATTAGCGTGAACTTTTACCTTGGACATAATTAAATAAACTGTAATGTGGTTAAGTGCTATAAAAACAACCTGGTAATAGTGGAATAGTTTGTTATATAAACTGAAAGCTCTTGGCACTGCAGTTTGAGCCTTTGAGGAATATTATGTCATCTGTGTTTGGTCGTGTTATAACCTGTGTGCTCTTCAGCTCTTCATAAATGTACTGTACACATGTTTATTACTCTATACACGACTGCAACTAACTGTTATTTTAGTCATAGAATAGTTGGCGATTATTCTTTCGATTAGTTGTTTGGAATAGATACAGTCGGCATCAAAGGCCACGACCACTAACAGATCTCTGAGGGGGAAAGTTAACATGGCCTAACAAAAGGCATTTTTGAAGTAGCTGTAATATTGACATTGGTATCGAGAATGGAGTACTTTTCTTGGGATCCAATTTTTCTTTAGTAATTTAGAATTGTGACAGACCAGTTAACGATTACCCGATTACAAAATTAGTTAACAATGTTTTTCAAAAATCAATTACAGTGTTTTACAAAAGGAAATATGAAGATTAGAGATTTTCTTTCTTCTTTGTCACTTGGAATCTGAATCTGCTGAATGTATTGACCCTATTTTGTCCCGCCCACTTGGCTTGGAAATGCACTTCCTGTTTAGCTCTGTTAAGGTAGCTAACGTGTTTGTTTGTCTGTCTTGTGGGGCAATTTTAATTAGATATACTGCCTGTTAAAATAAACCCATCGACTGAAATCTACAGGCTAAATGCAGCTAAACAGGAAGTGCACGTCCTAGAAAAGTAGGCGGGACAAAATAGGGTCAATAGCAGAAAGAGGTATAAGTAGGTTGGTCAAAATAAAGTCAAAGTGTCAAAAAGATTGAATAATACTTCTTTCAACCTAAATATTAATTTTAATTGTGTGTTTCTTTTCTTGACAGTATCATTTGTGATCGGAACCACAAGAAGATGCCTCTGGGAGAACAACACTCGTGGAAGAAGAAAACGGATGTGAAGGAGAAGTACGACTTTAAGGACGTCCTGGGAACGTACGTTTGATTGACTTTATCTGACTCTCTTACTCACTTATCAGAAATCAGAAATCTGTCAAAATAATCAGAATAATCCCCCGGGCTCAGAGTGCACTAGTGTGTCTTTTCTCAAGTGTAAGGTTTGATTAAGTGAGTTGCTTTAAGGTGTTTAACATGTTCTGTCTTGGTCTGCATGTTCATTTGGCAAGTGTGCATTTTGCAAAAATGTCAAGTTCAGCAATAATGTTGTTTTTATTATCAATATAGCAAATATTTTTCACGTCTAAAATTGAGTTTTGGTTAAAAACAATTACTTGATTGTATCAATAAAACATTTGTTAGTTATATTATAGTTTCATATGTAGGTTGGGCAATGAATTTAAATAGTAACGTAAAAAAAAAATGTGATCATAGATGATTGTTGCAACTGCAGCTAATGATTATTTGTGTAATTAATAAGTTGTATTATTATACGTAGGAGCAATAATGTTTGTAACTGTTATTTTTTTATTGGTTGTTTGTAAAGCAAACAAAGTAAAAGTAACTAAAAGACGAACTGGAGTACCTCAGGTAAAAAAAAAAAAACTTTTTTTTCCTTCATTATTTTAAAGTGACATTGTGTAACTTTCTGTAGGTGAAAACTTAACTTTAAGATTCTATTGAAATATAAAATTAAAGTCATACCTTGGAATATTCTTGATGAAGATCAATACGTTTTAAACCATAGTATGAAAAAATAAAATTAAAAGAGCTGGTTTTCTTTAGAAACCTACTGGAGGAGGCCCTCCTCTTGGCCAAAAAAAGTTTCATTTTGAGGTCATACAAGCTCACTTACACTACTACATGTGAGTCTCTACTACTACAAGTATAGACACACATTTTTATGATTTGCTTAGTGCAAAAATGACATCTAACTAAAAAAACAAACATTTTATTTAGTTCTATTTTTGGTCAGACAGTCACATGGTGTACCTTTAAAGTAGGAAGCTGGTTTTGATAGTTGTGAAGGGATGTAATGATAATTGTGAAAACTAATGCCTAAAGATGCACTGACAATAGGGCTGGTGATTTGGGAACAAAGTAATCATGACATTTGTCTCATCATATTGATTAAATTTGACATGACTAGATTACAATCTCTGCAGAGGCTAAAGACACTAACATTCACTGAAAGAGGTGACTCTTTTGTTAGCACAAATATTGTGTTAATTTTAGCCTAAATTATGTACTCAATATAGACATTACCAGATACTGTATTTTTATCATTATAATCATCATAATACACATTTCCCATATCATCCTGCTCTAGTTAAAACATACAGTCTGTGCTATTCTGTTCTTGATCATTGTTTAAAAAATACATTGTTTGAGTTTCATTTGAAGACATGTTAGCAGAGCTTTCAGGATTAGCATGTTGTTTCAGTTTGCAGCTCCACCCGGTTGTTCTACTTGCTTAGTTACACCGTTAGCTTCATTGTGTGCTTTACTGAGCCTGTGGTGAGCCGGGACTTAAAATACATTCTCACATTTAAATAATGGTTTTAGGTTGGCTTATATTAGCTTCACAAGACTTTCACTACTTGTATTTTTAGTATAATTCGACTGAAGTGTTCTTTGCTGCTGTTTTCTGTTATTTTGACTTGGGCTAATCTACTTTTGCACTGTTGTTCTATTCATGCAGTTGTCTTTAGGTCTATTTATTGTGACACCTTGTTTAATGGATGAATGGATGAATGTTAAGCACAGTTTTCTGAGTTTTCACGTTACATTTCATTCTTTTGTTCACAACTTTCTGTCAGCAGACTAAATGTTTATCTAAGGAGTCACGCACATCCTTGTTGGCTCGGGATTATTTTTATAGACACCGGCTCAGTTTGTACAGCGTTTTATCCACAAGAAAAAAAACAATATTTACTTTGCAGCTGCTGATTATTACAAAAATATTATTGAATTGTTTGATAGTGTTCCTCCATGGCTCTGTTTTGTTTTAGTTTTTTTGTCAGAGGAAGTAAACAGCAGGCTTGTATTGACACAGGAATGACTCAGATATGAACCTTTTTTGTAAACGTTATCTTAATAAACTTCTGACTTAATTCCTCAAAAGTTATGGTTCAGTTTTCAAAGTATATACCTTGCTCGGTCCTGGTTCAGCCCTGGTTTGGTCCTGGTTCAGATTTTACTCGGTCTTGGTTCTTTGCTCAGTCTTGGTTCAGACCTGGTTTAGACCTGGTTCAGTCTTGGTTGGTTCAGACCTCTCTCGGTCTTGGTTCAGCCCTGGTTCAGTCCTGGTTCAGACCTGGTTCAGACCTGGTTCAGTCTTGGTTCAGACCTGGTTCATACCTGGTTCAGACCTGGTTCAGTCTTGGTTTAGTCCTCGTTCAGACCTCGCTCGGTCTCGGTTCAGCCCTGGTCTGGTTCAGACCTGGTTCAGTCCTGGTTCAGACCTCGCTCGGTCTTGGTTCAAGACCTGGTTCAGACCTGGTTCAGACCTGGTTCAGTCCTCGTTCAGACCTCACTCGGTCTTGGTTCAGCCCTGGTTTAGATCCTCGTTCAGACCTGGTTCAGTCCTGGTTCAGACCTCGCTCGGTCTCGGTTCAGACCTGGTTCAGTCCTGGTTCAGACCTGGTTCAGTCCTGGTTCAGTCCTGGTTCAGACCTCGCTCGGTCTCGGTTCAGCCCTGGTTGTCGTGGAGACTCTTTCCATAATGGACTCCCACAGTCTCTATGGAAACAAACTTTTTGATTTGCTATTTATAATCTCCACAGAGACAGAGGCATGTGAGCTGCATAAGCCGCCGCTGCACACCACAGAGCGACATATTTCACCTGTTTTACACTTTTAGGTCTGAAATAAACACAAGTCCATCTAAACTTCACTTTTATTTACATCTACATGAAGTAACACATTAAGACTTACAGCTTGTTCCTTATTTAATGCGACTGTGTCAGACCAAGTGCTGTCTTTTAAAGCTCAGTTACAAAATGTGGTTGTTTTTTATTAGGGATGCACCATATCTAGCTTTTTCAGTTCCTTACCGATACTTTGGCTTCAGTAGCTGCGCTACTTGGTGTCAGCTGATATAGTTTAAGGTCTGAATTTTTCTATTTTCTAAGAAATTTGGTCATATATTGTTGTAACTTTTACTTCACTACTCAATTGGAATGAAATCGCAAACATTAAAGGTGGAATAGTTGATTTTCACATTGCAAACATGATTTAGAGTTTAAATTTGACAACCTCCTCTCATAAATCCTTCTAATTAATAGGCTGGGGATGTTCATCATGTCTTTTATGAAAGTATTTATGAAAGTGTTTTCTTCTATATCAGACAAGTATCTTTAAGAGTTGGTTTAGTTTCGACGGTCACTTCCGTCTTCGTCAGAGGCGTTGCACGTCGCCATGGTGACGTGTTTTATTAGCTGTTGTTCCCAGGCGTGATCAATCCAGCGAGAGTTGGAAAGCTCCTTCATCTCGATTCAATGTGCATACGCCTCGCTTTCTGATTGTTTGTTGATTGTTAAAAGCACTACTATGATATCGGAGCCGATACCCAATCTAGCAAAATTTCCTGGATCGGCACCGATATCACAGCCCTAGGTTAGGGAATGCTTGGTGTTGTTCGAAGGTTGAGGCACCAGGTGTTTACCTCTGCAACCGTCCAGTAAATTTGATGCCATTATTCTTTAAAAAAAAAAAAAGTGGCGTTGTTGCTGTGGGTCACAGCAACACAGCAACATGTGCGTACAGCGTGTGCCAACGACATCACGAATAACGTCGCTGCGTCGGTCTAAGGGAAAAGTCCTTCTCCCAGAGCTAAGTTGACCTACACATTGGCCTCCATGGGTCCTGGTCCTTATGTGGGAAAACGCCAGAAAAGGGGCTAAAAAGGTTACAGGAACAACAAAAGTTCCTACAGTGCGAAAACGGCTACAGTAAATATGGGTCAAACACCACAAGAATTACACAAGAGCTATGATTTGACAAAATGATAAACTTATTAACATTTTCATTTTGAATTCTGTATTTTGATGCTTTTTGATGACACACGTGCAGGTCCGTCTTTACAGCAGCTCCTCTCTTCTCTGCTCCTGTCTGTTGTCCTTGGCCGTGGCTCTCTCTCTGCTGTAGTTTTCATCGCCGGTGGATCAGTAAACACAGCTCAGATTAAAGCCTAAGCTCTGATCCTCTTCAGGGTCAATGTCAATAAGCTATCTGTGTCTGTGAAACCATCCTTAATCTGCCACACGCACTTGCCGTAGAGACACAGGAAGTGGAGAACTGCTCTGCTGCTCACTCTCAATGGGACACAAAGAACAATGATGTAACCGGACAGTCTGATAAGTAATTAGATATGCGTTTTATTTGGTCATCATAGCTTTTTATCCACTAGCCCATCTTTAAAACAGGTTTACCAGACACAAAAGTGAAGCAGGCATTTTACACAGTGACTCACATGGCTCTGCATTGCAAGTTTGAAGAGAAAAAATGTTTAATACCCTACCTCATATACTTTAAATACAGTATATGAGGTAGGGTATTAGGTACAGTGCCCTGAAGGACAAAACATGCACTCAAATTCAAAACATAATATTAATAGGGTTGTGCAATGAATTAAAAGCACAATTTTAATAGTGAAGTTGCAAATAAATGCTGCATTTGAACCATCATTCTCCAAACGACTAAATATCACGTTTTTGTTTGTTTTGTTTTTTTCATCAAAGCTATTAATGCTGTAGCATAGATTTTCTACAAAATGTCTTAAAAGAGCCTTCATTTGTCTTTTCATTGACCTATTTTATCAGACACTCAGACATGCTTAAATGTGAACAGAATTTTTTCACAATTTCCATTAGAAATGCATTTACACTGAATTTGAAAAATCTGTGTGTATTACTGATGGTTTTAAGCCCAAATATGTCTTATAGTTCATTTTAGCTTGACGGTCCAGGAATGATCCATAGTAGAAAGGCTTCAATGTAATTTTACATTGTCCTTAATAAATATTACCTTACCTTACCTTCAACTTCATCCGAAAGACCTTTTCAGTTTGATGGAAGTGATCTGAGACTGGCTGTATTTATACTGAGTTAAGCTCCCCTGAGGAGGGACTAAACCCTAAAACCTGTTCCCAAACCGGTTTGGTTGGTCCTCAGCTTCCTCTCCATTGTTGTCACTGAGACTGTGCTAAGAATCTAGATGTTCCTTCTCTTTAGACCAGACAAGTTGTATCTTAAGCCATAAACATGACTTCTTTTACACCTCTTTCAAACCATCCCTTCTCTCTGCTTAGAATTTTAACTTCACTGTCCTCACATTTTTGTGACTTTAAGATGCCGGTGTACGGCTGACTTGGACCACCTGTGGCTTCTCTTCTGTGTTGGTAAAGTCTTTTGTGAAGTGGCTGTTTAGTTTCAGTGTTCTTTGCAACTCTCTTCACTGCAACGAATAGAATACATTACATTGCTTTACATTGTTTCTCTGTAGGCATCTTGTCTTTAGGATGAACCGGTTTTTGTCTTAATGTGTTGACAGGTTTAAAGAAAACAGGGATGTCATGTGAATTCTCTGTAACTTCTCTGACAAACTTGACACATAAGGAATAAAGACTCCGTTCTTGTCCATTTCTGTTTCCCGTTTCTCCTGTGTCTTGGTCCTTTTCACCCTGTTTAATGCCCACATGGGTTATCCACAGACTGAGAGGGTTTCTCGACTTTGAAGCCTTTCTAGTTTTTATTGCATTTCCACTTTTATTTGGTCTTTCAAAAAGCTGAAAAATATTAGTCATGGAATACGCATGGAAACAAAACAAAATGTCCTGGAATATGATTTAGTCAATCATAAAATAATGCACAAACCATATTTTTACTCCCATTTCTAATATAAGGAGAGCAATAAAGAGTTTAGTTGTAACTTATAGCCAATAATAACTGTTGCTTTTCTTCACTGAAACATAGAACTGGGATACTACAATCTCTAAGATCTGAGACTTTTAATTTTTTTAATCTCCACCAATGTGATGTCCCATGAAGCTTTGGACAAGTGGATACAATTAAAAAAGAAAAGAAGAAGACCCATGAAGGGGTTGACAAATTTGATGTGAATAAAAAAGAAAACAAGACCCAAGAGGCTGTTGACAAACTGGATAAAACCAAAAAGACAGCAAGAAGCTCCACAAAACAGATGAAAATTGAAAAAGAAACCAAGAAAGAAATGTTTAATCCACCAATATGTTGTCCACAATGACCAGACTGCCAAAATTCATCAAAAACATTTCTGAGGGAGCATCCCCCAGACCCCCCACTTTTTCTGACTATGGACCTTTTTGGCTTTTACTAGTTGTGTACTGCCACAGACAATTTAAAAATGCTATTGCATGTCATGGCTAAATCTCCTTGAAATGTTCTGAAAATATTTTTTAGATATGTGTGGAACCCTGATAACATTATATTAACTTTTACATAACGTCTTGCCCCATACGCCACCCTGCTCTATAGATCTGGTTAAGCCCTCGTTTAGACCTGCTCCGGACCTGGTTAAGGCCTATCCCAGAATGCTTTGCGAAGTGCTCAGGGCATGGAGAGAGGAAGTCCACGGTGCAGAGGCTGATGTCATGCTTAAACCGATCAATGGTAACAATAGATTAGCCGTGTTTCCCTGACGTTGATGTGGAGCAGTCACATGATCACTCCAGGGCCAATCGAGCGAAGAGACACACAGTTCAGCATCGACTTCCCATCATGCATTGCAATAGGACGACAGTGGCCAGGAGCTGTGTGTTATGTCATGTACATTAAAGATTTCCATATAGCTTGAGGTGAGTTTAATGGATCAAATCATAATTATTGTTTAGAGACATGAAGCTGATTTAGAACATCAAGTGCACAGTAATAACACAGATTTCTGTTTCCAAGTAAAGCTATGGCAATATAACAAAATTGATCCAATACAGATGTTTTTTTCTTCAGGTTTCTTAGCAGGAAACATAGATTTACCCCAGAATTCTCAGCCTGGGAGTCAGTTGCAACTTGATTTGTGGGGCGGTCCTCTGATGATATATGATGAATAAATATTAGTGTTGCTCCAAATCCATTTTCCCCAAACAGGAACAAGTGGTAGAAAATGATCCAATACTTTGTCTCAGGGCTTTTGTCGATACCAAAGATTGCAATATTAAGGCTAAAGAATGAACATAGTACAGCATTTTAAAAAACATAAAATTAAATTTACAATATGCTTACAAGTCACACAATAGCGATACAGTGACTAAATTAAAGATTCAAAAAATCTTGACAATGTGTTCTTACAAGTCACCAAAAAGACAAAAAATTGCTAATGATATTTTTTTAATAATTGGCGGGCTAGCATGGATTAAAGTAATCGATTGAAGAATAATAATAATAAACTAGATATTAATGTCAGTTATTATTATTTTTTTTATTTTATTAAATTAATTCTTACTGGCTATTATTAATGTGTCTTATAAAAAAAGAGAAAAAATAATAATAATAAAAAAAAAAAAAAAAAAAAAAAAAAAATGGGGCAGATAAAAAAAAATAGATAAAAAAAAGATATATTTTAGATATATAAAATAAAGATTATCTAATGTGTCTTATATTCTTATTTAGTTCCTTTCCAGTCTGTGTGTCATAAAAACAACAGTGGCCTGTACAAAGACCCTCATCCTCATGCATTATAAATAAAAAGTCAGTAAGGTAACAGACACAATCCGTCACCGAGTGATTTTTATCCGTCATAATTTTGTTCAGTAGGCTTGTTGCTGCCTATGTTTGTCTTTCACACCAAGCCGAGGGTCGCCCGGTTTGGCAACTATGCAAACAAGTGATTAACGTGTGTTTGCAGATGCAGCTGTATGATTGGCCGTGGCTACTAGCAAACCAGTGAATCAGTGCAGTGGAAAACCAAAATGACGCTTACGGAAAAATAGCATTTAGCCAAGCATGGACTGTAGGGCTGGAGTGAGACAATATCATAACGATACCATTGCAGATTTTCATTATGTTGTAAATGTCTAAGTTTAGAATATTTGTGATATGTTTGCACTTGCACCACAGCTCATTTTGCAACCGAGGCAAACGGAATGGTGACTAAATTCCCAGTATTGCCAGATTTTCAGAGATTAAAAAGCAACAAACCTTTCGAAAAAAGCCCATAAACAAACATCTTTGTGCTTCATATTTCAGTCATTAGTGGAAATATTTTCGTGGATCAAACATGAAAAACTAAAATTCACAACCCTTGACTTTCAAAATTCATAAGTGACTTTTCAAATAAAGAAGCCCAAAGTTCCTATAAAGATGCAGACTTGGCAACTCTTGGCAATTTCGATCTGATCTCTCTAACCCTTGAACAAAAGTAACCTGTACCCAGACAGTGCGGAACGGCTACTATTTGGACAGAGAAAAACAAAGACAGAGAAGTTGCAGCGACCGCAGTACGAAGTCTGGACTTTGGCAGGAAATAGAAGTTCAGCTTAATCTGTGAGGCAAGATTAGAAACAAGTCCTTTATATTCACTTGCGCTCATAACAGAGTATATATGTGGTGTGTCTATAACGTCAATATCAAAACTCAAACACAGACTATTATTTGCAGTACTGTATGTATCACAGTTTTATAGTTACAACCAGTTCTTTGTTGACAATCACCTGTGCCAATGTGGTCCTTCTTGAAAATGAATTTGCCCCTCCTGCTTTAAGACAGCTTCATATAATCTTCTTTAGCCCATTGGAAATTTGACAAACTCGCCCCAATCCTCACCAAGCTTCTCTGCCTCTGCCGTTTCAACTTTGATGGCAAAATTTCACTTGTTTCCCCAAATACCTTATACTATTTTTGTCTATTTAGTTTTATAATAGCTACATTTTTCACTAACACCAATAAGTCACGTTTGATATGTCTTTTATATACATTTTTATCTTATCTTCCCAGGCCAATCCACGCTGTAATTTCTCCGTTGGCGACACTGGCACATCTAAGCTGGAGGATAAGGAGATAAAGCCGTTCTTAATTTAGTGGAGCGTTCCTCGAAACACAGACGAGCAGTAAATCTCACAGATGCAATCATCAAAGCCCTGTTGATAAACTCAATTTTAGACATTCTTGGTACATTTATTCATATGGTTCAGATTTGCAGAAGGAAGACAGTTCATAAACAGAATTATATGGAGATTAAATTCTTGTTTCAGTGCAGTGGCTGTTCTTGTGACTGCCTGCACACTGGCCAGTCTTTGAAACTTTTAACTAGGGCTGGGCAATATTGTGATAAAAATTAATAGGAGCTCCTCTTTGTACAATCTGCTTTTTTGGTGAAATCGTCATATCGTAATTTGCCTTTTCATTTGCTTCATCTGTCTGTTCAAATATAGACTATTTTTTTCAACCTCTTAGTCTCAGAGTTGCCAAATCCAAGTCTTTATAGTGACTTTGGGCTTCCTTTTTAAAGTCTCTTTTGGATGTCGCTGTTAGTTCATAAAAGGAATGAATTTTAGCAATTTCTTAGGTTTGATTTATGGAAATATATAAATTTATTTAACTGAAACTTGAATTTTTAGCATTCTTTCATGTCTAAAAGTTGCTAATAATGTCAGAATAGCACATAGCCTACACTTGTTTTGCAACAACACACAATGTTCTAATTAGTCAATTCTGTTATTAACTTTTTATTAAAGGGGCACTGTGTAAGATTGAGAGGAATTTTAATGATCACTTATAGTCCACAAACATTTAAATCATATTATTCTTTACAACATGAATACTTAAGAGAGCACTTTTAACCAATCCACATCAATTGTGATACATTTATACGTATTTGAAATGTTTTATTACGGGCCGGAATGAAATAAATTGATGCTAGATGTCAGCAGGGTAGATAGGCAAAATGCATTGGAAAGGCTCCCCCTGGTGTTCAAAAGTGGGATCACTTTATTTTTATTTTTTTTTACACCAGTGCCCCTTTAAAGAGCTGCGTTTGCTTATTCTCTCTAAAAATCTGGCAACACTGGTCAGATTTTCACAGTTGGATTTAGCTGTTGATAGTGAATTGTGTTTACCTCAAAGACAACAGGAAAATAAACGATCTACAATAATCATGATTTGGCTTAAAAAAAATCATGATGTTAATCTTTTGCCATATCGCCAAGCCCTGCTTTTAAATATAAATATTGCAGTATTTACACATATTTAAATAAATGCATGAACAAAGTCAATTTTCAAGTGCAAAAGTTTGACAAATATAGGTTTCCAACTGTGAAAGCAGTGGGTCATTGCGCTGTTTTATGTTTGAGTGGCATTGAATTTGAGCTAACGAATGTTGTTTTATAGGGAAAAAGAAAAACAGGGCACAGCACACATTAATGAACATAATTATTGTCTTGGGCTAATTTGCATCTGCAGAGCCTCTGGTAAGTCAATGCCACAGAATTCGAAAAATCAAAATAAAAACCATACTATTTACAGAGACAGAAAACAGGCAACTGTATATTAGCACAGACAATTAACAATTAATACGTTGACAAATTCCATATGCGTAAATACAGACATTCTGTAAAATAAATCTGGTAATTCAACTTCAAGTTGAATTACCAGTTTAAAGACAAGTTCAAGTTTAAAGACATCCTTTTCTCATTAAGCAATATTGTTAGCTTTGAATTTCTAACAGCTAAACTGCAAACATTTATTTCAAGACAACTTAAAGTTGCTTGATTCTAGGATTTTGACTCATTTAACCTTGATTTATCATTTTCATTGTTTCAAAGTGTTTCATTGCTTTTTATTTCAAGCTAAAATTATTTGCCAATGGATTAAGACAACTGTTCTTATTTATGTTAATTTTTGTTCCTATTTAAAGCCAAATTCCTTTAAACCAGTTAAAAATGTCTTTAAACCAGTGAAATATTCTACATTATATAAGCAATTAAATCTTCTAGTTAAAACAGCTCAAATCTGGATTAAAATTCTGATTCCAAGTCATTTTAAGCAAGTCTAGATTTTTGTAGTGTAAGTGCTTTACACGGGGCTTTCATCCCCACGTATAAAGCACTTATGTGTACACTTTGTGTGCATTTTGCAGGGGTTTTGCTCATTTACAGTAATAATGTTCGACTTACCAAATACAAATTTACATGCACGGCTTCGCATGGCACTACAAAAGCAATAGGCCTCTCTCTAACATTAACTACTTAAAAAATATTGAGGTATTAATTTGTTGTTAATGTCACACAGCCTATTTATTCTCATAAAAATTGTGATTAAAGAATTGCCTTACATGGTTTACGCAACAATATAATTATCAAAGAACCGTAAAAAAGCCGGGATGACCTTGTGAGGACAGATCCAGGAGACATCTAAAACATGTCCAGGTATGAAAACACATTACTGGTCTGTTAAAAAGAAAAACAATCTGATGACTAATTATCAAGCATAGTTTATAGTTAGTTTGTTTGACGATACATCGCAAAATGACATAATGTCCCAGTCCTATTCACATCAGAGGAGGGACCAAGTCACTGTTTTACAATCTTAAAGGTGGGGTAGCTGATACTCACACTGCAAACACATTATAGGTTTTAAATCTGACAACTTCCCCTCATAAATCCTTTGACACATGGTTGATATCCACGTGTATTAATTTTAGATGCAGTTATAGCTAATAAATGTCTTTTAACTAACAATAAAGTGAAACTGGAGCGACCACCCCAAGCTCAGCCAATCAGAGAGCTGCATTTGGCCTCCGATTAGAGCTAAAATTCTTTAATATTCAGTTCCGACAGTACACTGTGGTCTAATTTCTTCACAAAATGCTGCATTTATCATTTACTTTTTAGTGGAAAGCACAAAGTTTATCAAATTTACAACTAAAAAAGTTAGCTACCCCAACTGTAAGTAAGTCTTTGGCAGAAGTCTTCTGATTTTACTTCTGGTTTTATACAAAATTACAGAATGCATCTGGTTGTCGTGTCATTGATGTTTAGAAATGATTCCACAAAGTTCCACAAAAAGAAGTGAGGAGAATCATCTTGTAGTTTGTTCATGTCCAATTTTCTTTTCTTTTTATTTTTGCATAGAAACATTAAGTCATCTCAAGTCTCAAGCTCCAAATCCAAGTTGAATCCCAAGTTCATTTTATCAAATCAAGTCTGAAGTCATCAAAATAGTGACTTAAGTCTGACTTTCTTGTTCACAATTGCACAAACAAACTTAAAATTGGTACTGCTAAACCCAGAACTAAACCAGGACTATAACCAGAAGACTAACTGGGACTAGAACAGGGCCAAACAAGACTTTATCAGAAGAAAACAGGACAAGAGTGGTGAGGTTTATCCATGGTGTTTTAATTAAGCTGCTGCGTCTCAAAATAGTACGTAAACCTGAAAAGTGCCCGTGTGTGGAGCCCCTCAGCGCTGACCTGGTTCTTCTGTGGTCGAGCTGTTCCTTCTCACTTCAGCCTCATTTCTCCATCTGCTCTGAAACTCTAACTCTCTACAAAGTAAACTCAGAGGATTGGACTGTCTGCTTTTCTGTACAACTTTAGTAAACTGACCTCTACTCATCTTCTTTAGTCTGAAGCAAGAAATAATGTGGGAAAACATCTGTGTTAGTGTAAGTTTAGCCAGACTTGTCTTAAACTGGTAAACTTTGTGTTTTTCACCAAAAAGTATATATTGTAATCACAACACAAAAGACGAGAAGAATCTCTGTAATTTTGTTCGTTGTCGAGAAAAGCTACAAAAGCGAGCCACGTGCACAGACCGAGATCTGCCGCCCACAAGCCTGGGCAGATTCGCCGCGGGCCAGGGGCTGTCGCTTTAAAGTCTGGCAACATCAAGCAGTGCACGTGCTTCTTCCCGGGCCACCTCCGTCCAGGCCCGTGTGCCGGGACTCACCGCCCACCTCTATAACCTTCCCCCATGAAAACCTCTTTCAGAAGCTGCACTTTTCCTGCTCTTACAGCCGTCGGTGCGTCTACAACAGATGACAAAAGAAAAGTTTTTTTTAAAGAGGATTGCTTCCATATATCCATATACTTTACAATGTAAAAAAAGAAAAAAAAAAGTCATTCTTAAAGTGTGGGTGGCTTTTATTTATCCGTGGACTATTTATCTTGATTGCCGATCTAAGTCTTCGACAAAAAACATTTTTAAGGGACTACACTCAATTTTTTTTTTTTAATAATAAAAAAACTTAGTTTCTCCGCAGCACAGATCTCGTTGGTAATGTCCACACGGTTCTATACATCTAATAATGCCTGCATGTTTACGCAACAAAATCCACTAAGTTAGTCTGTTTTAGTTGTTGTTAGCAATGTGGCTAACTGCTGTTGGCATAACAACATGCCTTGCTCCTAACAGCTGTTAAAAGAGAGAAAAAAAAACGGTTAAAACTTATCGATGGTGAAGACTCAGAATGCATTAGGCAAGTGAGCAAAACATGTGGACTGATGTAGGAAGTTTCAAATGAATTATTTCTGTTTGTTAAGAAGCAAATATTGGGTATAGTTCCTTTAACTGTTTACACCTGTTTAAATTATGAAAATTTTCTGCAAATGACTCATTTTGATTAAAGACACAGACACAAGCTCTTGCATTTGCTTGATTAATATAAAATAGAATCTTGTTGCTAAAATGTAACTACAGTTTTAAAACCTTTATCGTGTGAACCCAGTTTTGTCATTTCTTCCTTTTGACTCTGCGCACAGATGGCGGACACTGTCTCTCTGCGACCTCTGACCTGTTAGCCCTGTTAGCACCGTTAGCTTCTCCCGTCTGTAGGCCGGCTCCTCCCTGACCGGCGCGTCACAGGAGCAGATGGAGAACGTGGCAAAAAACATGGTATTCTCTGCTACAAAAACACTTGGACCGCGCTCAAAAGATCTTTCTCACAACACCAAACAAAGATGCTAAACTGGTCTTGTTTTAAATCGTCTTTGTGGCGCAGCATATGTCGTTTCTGGCTTTGGAGAGAGCGGAGCAGATGGAGACAAAAGACCAAAGTTTTATTTAGAAGTGCTAAGTTTACTGTTTTCTCAGGATTGTTTGCAGCTTTATAACACTGAAAACAGGCTTAGAAAACAATTTGCTCTGACTGTAGGGCCATGCAAATTAATAATAGTTTAACTTTCAACGATTGCGTCAAGCTTTAACGATATTTTCTTTGTTCTGCCTTTGTTCTCGTCTTAAAACAAGCGTGCATGGCGTATTCTTGGGCCGACAGTGACGATACTGTTGAGTTCTGTGTGAAGCACTTTGGAAGACATCTGTCTAAATGTGTTACCTAAAGAAATCATTACCTGATGAATCATAAAACATAAATAAAGTGCAGGATAGGGCTAAACTATATATCGATATCAAAACAATACTGCTATATTGGCAAAAGCTACAATTTTCCTCCTTTTCTTTTTGTTAGAGGAAAAATGTATTTCCCTCAACTGTAATCCCTGTTTAGAAAACAACCAAGACTCAAAAGATTCAGACTAGAATAAGATTTACTTTGAATTCAAACGGAAAACACAAAAGTTACAACACGACGTGTATTTGCAACGTGTTCTCATGGATTAGGTAAAATAGCACACCATGACAAATTGCATGTCATGACGATGCTCTCTGCCTGTTTTGGCGTGCAATTACACGCTCGTTTTTTCTGGCGTACTATGAACATGCGATTGACGACAAACACAAGGTTTTTCAAGGGATTAACGACTAAAGTTAGGCCTGAAGTTGCAAAAATGGCTAAGTTTAGGTCTGGGGCTTAGAGTTGGTTAAGGTCAGGATTAGGATTGTGTTAGTCTTCATGAATAACAACACGTCTTAACATTCACCATTGAAATGAACTGGGACAGAAACGTGTGAAATACACACGCACAAAATATTAGTTGCGTTCATATGACACGCTGTTTACAATAGCGTTGTATTGACACGTTTATCCATGAGAACAGGCTGGTATTTGTGATCTAAACTCTGCAAAGTCTCTTGTCCATGTGATTCCCATTGCGTGCTCGCATTGCCTCCTCCCAAAGAAGCTAAGTTCAAAGTGTCTCTTTTATCTGTCCTCCAAAAGTCTCCTTTTAGCAAGGTTAACTTGACTGGTCCTCTACTGTAAGTCTTCGGTTCTCGACATTTTTGGTTGTCACTGTCTCTTCCCAGAATGTCCACTCGATGATCCAAATATCAGGACTCAGACTTAGAGATCACAGTCTCAACTTGAACCTTGTCGACTTGCCTAAGCAAGATCAGCAGTCTGTGACAGTTCAGAGGTCAACTGTAAACTAGTGATGGACAAATGGCGCTTCATTGTATACTCGAATCATTTACCAAATGTACCGAAACATGAGTCGGTGCTTTGCAGAAGTGGTTCGTTTGCTCTTCGGCGCTAACTTGTGGTCAAAAACATGTATGCATGTAAAATGAAACTGTGTCATGAACAAACAAACGCTGATATTATTTTTTCATCAAATCCAGACACAAATATACAAAACAAATTTCTTTTGAGCTGGTCTCGAACTCTAAACCTGGCGCACTCTAAGCAGACGCTCAGCATGTTGAGCTATTGTAACGCTGTAGTTGAATTGGTCCAAAATCTATTCATCCTTACATACACACCAGTTTTTTTTTTTTATTCGAAGCTTATTTTTTTCATTGAGAGTCTTTAATAATTGTTAAAACTAGGTCCAACATAAACCAGTCCAGGTCTATGAAGTGTCCCAGATCCAGACTCTGCTGTGGACCTCAGGATCCTTTTGCTTCAACCCAGCTCGGCCCAAATGAACCACTTTCCAAACCACTTCAGCCAAACGTTTGGCTGTTAATTTTAATTTTTTCCATGATTAACATTTTATAATTGCTGCGAACTGGCTCAACAGAAAAAACATATACACGTTAAATATCGAATCAAAATCGCAATACAACCAGAAAAATCGCAATTAGATTTTTTGACAATATCGTGCAGCCCCAGTGCAGGCTTACTTTGCTCTCTGTGAAGTCTTTGCTTTGTTATGACCCATACATTTTTTTTAACTTGTGCACATATTAAACATCTGTCTTGTTACTTTGACTAAATCAATAAAGCATTTTGTCTCTTTTTGATGACGTATGTGGAAGGATTCTGTTTTAGAACTCATATAATTCCTGTAATTTTTAATCTGTTTTGCTCCATTTCTGTCATACGAGCTTTAAAATAAGGAAGTCAACCTCATTTTGAACAACTGACTTCCATATTAGTGCAGGCGGCCTTTTTCCCTATAAAACTCCTTTCACTTTCTGAGGACAGACTAACACAAGCTGAGTACAAACGTCTTTCCGGCTCTTAAACCTGTTAACACTGGCTTTGTGCCCACTCTCTTCACCCAAACTTCTCCACTTTAAGCTTCTGTTGCCTCTTCGTCACATAAATATTTGTACTTCACTAAGTCCACCCCGGGCTTACTTTACTCTGCTTCTATTTTTACACTATTTGCTATATCCTGTTTATTTAACTGTACATTTCATTCTGTTTTCACATGACATCACAACGCATAAGACCATATTTAATACAGATGGTGAGCAGCTAATATGATTGTTGTTTAAATGCAGTTTTGTTTTTTGTTTTTTAATAATACAAATAGTCACTAACAGTTTGTGAAATTGTGGATATTTCACATACATATCTTCACATTCTACTCTTGTTCTTCCATTCAAAGCAAAGTAACTTGTGTATAAGCAATTCACTTTTGAAACAAATCAACAGATTGTGTTCACTTAGTAGAGTGTGATGACGTCATAAGTCCAGATGGTGGGCAAGAGGAGAAACATACAAAGTGTCATGGTCAAGAGTCGAACCCTCGACCTTCGTGTGGTGAAAGTGCCACTCTGCCACCGTGCTGGCAGAAATGATCACTGTCGAATAGAAAACTAGAATTAAATAAACGCAAGTTAGCAATCTCTATGTGATGCAATTTTGAAAATGTCATAATTTCCTCCACAAACCTTTCTGTCATCCACCAGGTTCAGACTGGACTGGATCCAGCTCTGGTCTTGTGTTGAAGCAGTTCTCTCATGGAGAACAACTCACAGTCCAGTACTGCTCAGGTGCTGCAGCTGTCACTGCCTTTGATCCCGGCACACCAATTCCACTCTTACAGAAATTGGTTCTGTGCACAGAACTTCAGTTGGATTGTTTGTGTTCAAAATAGCTAACTTCTGTACATACAAGTATTTCCTGTTCAGTTTATTTCTATTAGGTTTTCACTTCACCAGCTTAAAACGATAAGTATGCAGATCAGACAGTGACAGTGAGTTTGTGGTGAATGTTACAGAAAACATGTTAAAGACTTTACAAATTAGAAGAATAATTCACCAGAGGACACTTGTGTGTTTAAAAAGAGACGTGTTTGTGTCTAAATGCTAACGCTAACTGGAAATGCTTATATGTACAGAAGTTAGCTTTTTTGAACATAAACAAGTCAACTGATGTTCCGTGCACTGAGTCAATTAGGTGTGTGCATTGCCTCTAATCTGGCCGTATTTGTACACACGATAACAATACACATCACAAGACAATTTATCCCAATACGTAGTTCTGACAATAGTTAGAGGCGCACTGATCTTAACAAAAAAGTATTTTATTACAATGCGAGATGCTTAAACATTTTGACAACGATAGGTTTTCTTCAGTATGTACCAAACCCACTGATACACTCTTACCTTTAGTTTTACATCACAATATAACCTATTGCTATTTTTCTTTAATTTTACTTTTTTGCAAAGTAAAAGCAATATTTTAGGTTTTTTTTATGATCAAAGAACACCATAATCCCCAAGTTACAATATACAGTATATTTTCTATCAATGATGAGTATTGAGACTGAATGATCCTCTTTGACTTTCTTTCATTCCATTCTTGGCCACAAAGTGCACCATTATCATGCTCTCTACAGTGTGATGTCGTCAGGTGAGCTTCTTGTTTGTTCAGTGGCTCTGGGCGTGTCGGGGGGATTTTCCAGTATTGTGGTTTGAACATGATAAATATCTTCTTCTCTAAGGACGTCCTGTTTACAGTCCTTTTGTAAACACCAGTCGAACAGAATCAGCCAAAACTCACAAGACATGAGCCTCGGGAACACTCTCACGGGACTGGACACTTGTTGATGAAGGACCATCATGCACCATTCTGACAGTTCAAATTCTTAACATTACAAGTCATGTGTTTTTGATTAGATTTGGGATTTATGTGTTATGTCTGGAAATACTAAAAAGAAAAAGAAAATTGGAACTTTAGAGTCAAATCAGTCAAAAGTTTGTACTCTTATAAATAAAAAAATATCCAAAAACGTTTCCCCAAACTTAATATGTCTTTGTTAGGGTTCCACCTAAACATTAACTTTCTACAGGTATCTAAATAAACATAAATAAACATTTTCAATGAAACATTACCTTCAGCTTTTGCAGAGCAGTTGTCAAAACTCAAAAGGCCTTATAACAGCAAACACCAGCTCCACTGGTTTGTCTATATACAATTAAATTCTGATTTCCCTCTGTGCAGAGCTTGTTCTCACTCACCCTGGTTCTGAAAGTAAAAAGCCATAGACTTTTCAAAAAAATTTGATTCTTAAAAGTAAGACATATCTTGGGATAACCAGTTATGTGCTAACTCAGATTCACAGCACGGTTGTTTTTAGTTTAAAAACACATCTATAACTTAAAATGCTGCAAAATATCTTAATAAGTTTGTAGTTTATAAAGATGCAAAAATGGACAAAAATGTAAGTCTTATGCTCCTCATTCAGCACAGAGCCAATTAACCATGAGGACGTTTTTAAACTTTTACTATACGTATTTTTTTCTTGTTGAACCAGGAAGTGGGCGTTCACTGTTGAGCTCCATACATGTCCTGCGCTTACCCATTGTGCGGCGAAAAATCTAAAGTATCAAACTGACATGAAATAAGCCCAAAACTCAGCGCAAGTGTTCTTTGTTTACCAGTATTTTCTATAGATGTGCTCAGTGATCAAGTGAACTCCCAAGCTGATCATGGACTCGGGGTCTCACGATGCCGGCCGTGTCCGTACCAGCGCGTGCTCCGGTCTCAGAGTGAATGGCCTCTGCGCCCAGACGGGTCTGGATTAGGAACTGGATCTGGACTGGAGGCAGCGTCCACCCGGTGTAAAACTGTAAAACCTCAGCTTAGGGCTGGGTGATCTTTTCCTCATATTAATCAATCTTAGTTTTCGATTAGATTTAGTTTAGTCTTTAGAAAAACAAAATACTTTTCTTCCGAAAGTCTAACTTTGTTTGACTACTGTTTTTATTCACAGAAGACTGACTGTAGCACTCTCGACCCTAAAACAGCAACCAAATAATTGACGATTTGACATGATTTCAATTCAATCTCTTGATATTTCAATTTATTTTCCAGCCGTACCTCAGCTTCACAAAGAGTCCAGACAATTGTGTCTGCTCCAAATGGTTCAGAAACCAGTTTGAATTTTAGTTGATTTCAGTGAAGCGTTTTGACAACATATTTTATGACGAATATGGCAAGATAATTGTGTCTATTAAAACAATGATTTCGATTTGATTTCAGTTAATTGTGCAGCCCTACTTTTGGATTACGTTTGAATGTTTTTAGGTAACACTTGAAGTCTGTTTCGATTCATAGCACTTTACTCTTGCTTTGTTCTTTCTTTGCATGTTCCAGGTTCAAAAATAGAATCTGTTTTGCCGACTTTCTGCTGTAGCGTCTGCTTCTGCTGCTCGCTGCCTCACACTTGTATCAAATAAAGCTCCAAGTCTGTCTTCCTCTTCAGCCTTAATCTGTTTAATCTCAGATTGGCTCCGACATAACTCCACAGTCTGTTCTTAGCACAGCCTCGAAAGCACTAACAAAACCATTCACAGAGTTTGACTGTTTAATTCTACCAGGAAGGAAACAATAAATAGGTTGTGTTCAAGTTAAATGTGAAGTCAAACGGTCAGATGCAATTTTTCTTTTTGGTGGCTTTGAATTTTCTTCCCTTGGCAAAGTTTTCTAATTACAACAACAACGAAATGAATTAAAACATTATTCATTTTATCTGCCTTCCATCTGGATTACATGAGACAGATGGAGCACATAGAATATTGTAATGTGACCCATAGCTCAGGGCGTTGGGATTATCTTCCTCGTGACTAATTTCATATGTCCACGGTTGGAACGTCGGGATTATTTCTATAGCAAACAAGTACTGTAAATAAATCAACTCAACACAAGGAGAGACATTCATTTGAGTAGCTTCTTCCAGATTTTGAGAGAATAACAAGCGACCAAGCTTAAAAAAATAAGTCTATAAATCAGGGCTATTCAACTTCATTTTTCAGAGGGAAAGATTTTTTGAAGGGTGATGGCCTCTGGGCCGAGTAGTTTCACAAGTGTCACCAGTTTTGACAAAAGTTGGGGTTGTTTCAAGTGCTAGTGCTTATGATTTTTTTATAGAGGGATTTTCGGTCGACGTCGCGAAAGCCCTACTGCGCATGCGTTATGCAGAAAGACCCTTCTCCATCTGTTTACATGGGGAAACTTCTTCGAATTAAACAACAAAACGAGACGACAGCGAGCTGCTTTCATCAGGTCTGAACCGGTCTGACAGACGTCTGTCTCCTGAAGCTCGAGACAGTGTTTTTGTAGTCGTTTTCTCACTTACCTGAATGTAACTTCTTAGGATCAAATTTCATCCATAAATCTTAACTTGGCAGCATAGCTTTTGTTTTCACACAGTGATAAACTATTGACTAGGGCTGTAGTTCTTTAGTCGTTTAGTCGATTAGTCGGTCGATGGGGCTTTAGTCGACCAAAATTTGTATTAGTCGACCCAGCCCGAGCCCGCGCACGTCGTGTCCGAACCCGACCGGAGCCTGTGCCTAAGCCTGAGCCCGAAGAGAGCCCGCCCCGCCCACTCACTGAACTGTGGCATTTTAATGACAGAAAAAGCTTCTTATGATGTCCAACGTGTTTAATGTAAGTGTGTCTCGCCGCTTCCTCCACCGCACATTCCTCTCTCTCTCTCTCTCTCTCTCTCTCCCTCCCTCTTGTTCCTTCTTTTCTCCCACGCGCGTAACGTGCCTTCCCCGTCTTTCGTTCTCCTTTCACTTTTACCTGCTCCGCGCTTATTCACAAGTCTTCTCTCTCTCTCTCTCTCTCTCTCTCTCTCTCTCTCTCTCTCTCTCCTCAGTCTCGCGCTGTATAGTTGGCCACTTAAACACTGACTTTTTTTTTATCACTGCCGTGGTTTTGTGCTGTGTTCTGACGCGGCTGTCAATCATCCGCGAAGCGCACGTGTTCAGTACGGCTCTGCGTCTTGGCCCGAACCCGGCCGGCCCACATTTCTTACGTAGTTGTCGGGCCTGCACGGGCTCGGGCCCAGAATCTAAACTCTGCCTTTTTTTGATATAAACACACTGTGTCATATTCATTTTCTGTGTAAATTGTTGTTTTTGCATGAACTCCATTGCACTTTTGCCTTTTTGCGTCAGATAAATTGTCAGATCAAACTATATTTTTTTTAGCTTCAGAGCTTTAGCCACGCCCCCTTTTTAGTCGACTAATCGGTCGATGGGACATGTCTTTAGTCGACCAAGAATTTCTTTGGTTGACTACAGCCCTACTATTGACGTTGGCTGACAACGATGCTTTTTTGACTTGTTTCCACTGTTTGTGTCTATGAGCGGAGGCTCTTTCTACAGGCGGGGTGCGCGCACATCGCCCGTGTTGATAAACAAAAAATCCCTCTATTGGTTGACAAAATTTCCAAACCAGTGTTTAACCAGAATTAATCAAGGACTAGACTAGTACTAAGCAAATCTGAAGAAGGAGCAATCCTCCAGTGAGGTCTAAACTGAATTAAAAAATCAAACTAAAATAGGGCCATATCAGTTCTCAGGTAGTAACTCCAGAGGTAAACCTTCAAAGAAGAAAAGACATAATTGTATTGAGAAGATGGAATGAGGGCCAAGGCAGATCTTTGGAGGCCCAATTTGGCCCCCGGGTCTTTAGTTGAATAGGGTTGGCCAAAGCAACATTCAGACTTACAAAACACTGTGTGTCACGTCACTGCAAGTAATATTTTAATAGAATATTGATTAGCAATTCATTCATTTTCTATGGCTTCATTGAGGTTGGAGGTGACAGGAGGCTATTTCAGTGACTTTGGGCCTTAGACGGGGAACATCCTGGACAGTGGCAAGCTCATCTCAGAGTAACACATATAGACACAGACAGACAATCATTCAGTCTCATTCAAGTGATTTTACAAAGTTTCCAATTGACCTAAACATGCATGTTTTTGGAAGTGGAAGGGGAGAACCCATAATACTTTTAGAACAATGCTAAACTAAACTAACTCCATTAAAGAATCTGATGTGAAATGGAATATTTTGACATTTGTTATGCAGTGTCCAAGGCCTTTCAACATATGGCCCAGATCAGGTTCTCCAATTAAATCCAACCCAAAACCCATCCAAACATTAGAATATATTTGTTCTTATTTACTTGTTTGATTCTGGTTTTGTCTTAGTTTCAAGTCTTGTTCTAGTACAGCAACCAATTATTTTACAGTGCTAAAACATAATATTTTGTGTTCAACCCCAAATGTGATTCACTGGAAAATCTGGAAAAATAAAGTTGAATAAACAAGGTGAATGAAGACTTAAACAGGCCTCCAAATACATTAGTCTGCGAGAAGGAGAAAGATTTTTATTTATTTGGTTAGTTGGTTTGTAAAAGTATAGGTACACATCCGATCTTTAATGCAATATATGTTCCCTTTTCCCTCCAGACAGAAGATTGGCATTTTTTTCTAATGCACAAGTTACTGTTCAGTTTATGCCACATTTGTTCCTTTTCTCGTTAAGATTAAAAGTAGGAAGCAGCAGTGGGAAGTTGAATTAGCTATTGTCCATTATAATCAATAGGAAGGACATTAGAAGCTCTATAGGTTGTTCCTCTGTTCAATTGTTTAGAGCAAAGTCGTTATTCTGTCTCCTTCTGTATTTGTCAGATTGTAATGTCTGTGTCATTTATGTGGACTTTGGCTCAAGTATAATGTGGTTGCAACAGTTTTGAAATTACCTCTACATGTTATAAATGCATAATTGTTATTACAAACCTAATCAAAACAGCTAGATTGGGAGAAAAATGTCAAGTAAAATCTTAAATATCGTGATTCTAACCTTTCATATGCAGCCTAAGTTTGTGTTTATTCCGTCAGTGTTGGATCAGCTGTGGCGTTTGACCCTGTTTGTGTCCCCGAGTTTTGTTCGTCAGGCTGTGGGCGTTTGGACAGACTCACTCCTGTCCCAGAGGCTCAGAGGAATGTCCCTCCTTCACATTTGGACCAGATCCAGGTCTGACCCACAGAGGCACTTCCTGTCTCCACACCAGATGGGACACGGACCATCACAAGAAACTGGATTTGACTTGTTTCTGTTAAAGAGAGAGAAACTTTTTTTGAGCACAGAGATTCCTTATTTTTGTTTGCGCAGCCTGGTTTGATCTTTATTTTTTTTTTTTTATCTTTTTCTATTGACTCTAGCACCAGGCCAAGTTACTCAGATCTGTGGAATGAATGCTATATTCGGGGTATTTTATGAGCGGAAAAAAAGTAATTTAGTAAATGCAGATTATGCAGTGGGAAGAAAAGTATTGTTATTGGAAATACAAAGATTTCAATATGTTTTGGTCAAAAGATGTGATCGAATCTTCATCTAAATCACGAGCTGCAAAACCAAAAACAAATTGTTTATAGAGGAATTATTTGCTTATCAACACAGGGAAGTGCAACCTTGGAAAATCAGGTCACTAAAGCTAATCAAAGTATTGATCAAGATCAGAGACCATAATGGCCTTTTGTCAGGACTTGATGAGTTTTCTCTTTTCACAACAAGCCCCAAATTTTATCAAACCACAAACTTCAGCACAATCATTTGGCAGAACAAATGCTAAAAACAGACACAAAAAGCTACTTACATTTTTTAATACATCTTTAGATATTCTTTGGAATGTCTGCTTTTTCCTGTGAAATATAAAACAGAGCACAGCCATGTACATAATGAGCTCATCTCCAGGCACAATAAGAGCTACAACAAGATAAAACTGTCACTTAGGTTCACACACATGTGGGCTAACTGTTAGCCAAGGTTAGCATGAAGGTAAGCACAAGGTTAGCGCTCACAAAGCTACAGTTTCTCCCCAAAATCAACCACATGTATAATGTACACTTATAAAACATAATACACTAGTTACTAGTAATGAAGAGATTTTAAATCAAACTGACTGCCACGAGATTGGGTCCACGAGATCGAGACAAGACAAGATTTTTAAATAATTTGTATTAATTGTTTCAATTTAGAATTTAAACAAGGGAAATTACAAATTTGATTTGTATTATTTATTATTGTTAGTTTATATTCTTATAGTTTAGCTTTACCTTTCATTATGTGTATCACCTTGGATTTTTATTTTTCCAACAATATGAGTTTTGACTGAAATTGATCCACCCCCGTGTGTAGCTCAGGCTCCGCCCCCTTTCTCCTGCTTCACAGCGCTGCTGCTGCTGACAGGGACCAGACACACACAGATGAGGAGACTTTCCTACTTTTTACAGTTATTGATGATATAGGTAAAAATATCTCTTTGTGGATCTATTTTAAACTATGTTTAAGTGTGAAAAACACTGTGCTGTTCCCGCCATGTCCGCGCGTATATTTGACGATTACATATTTTTTGCTCTAACTTTTACAATGTTTAGGACTGATTATCTCTGTCAATATTGGTCCTATCTTTACAAAACAAAAACTGAGGCAGAGTTAGACTGTTTTATGCCAGAATAAGAGAATATTTACTACAGCTGCTCAAACATACAAAACTTAATTTCATGACCATGGCAAAATCTCACGAGACAGTTCAGTACGTGTGCGCACAGTATCAGGACAGTTTGATCCCTATTAGGAATGGTTTTAAATTCATCTTTTATTTGAATCTTATAGTTGAATTTTCACCTCCAGAAAGTTACACAGCATCAACAGGACTGGGACTTGACTTGGACTTGTCACTCTTGGACTTGGGATTTGACTCGGCCTTTAAGTTTTGAGACTTGCTTTAGACTTACAAAACAATTACTTTGAGTGCCTTGAAAGGTAGAAAAGCGCTATATAAATCAGACCATTTACTATGACTTGCATCTTTATACGGTTTTGTACTTTGAGTTGCTTCTGTTCTTTGCTAAACAGATTTGATGGATTGAAGTCTCAGTGAGATCCAGAATGTGTTTTAGCAGAGTCATTTTTCCTCTCAAACACATCTTCTGTGGGCTTCCCCTGCTGTCACGGCTTTGTCCCTCTCGTGTGTTAAACGTCCAAATGTTTGGTTTGTGTTCGAGTGACTGGACCCGAGCCAGATTCTCATTTAGGTCATGGGAAAACGCCACAGTTAAATTCCTCATCACAGCAACAGACTAGTTTCAACTCAGAGAAACACAAACTGGACACGAGAAATGTTGTGAACTGCACTTTTGACTTCCTAAAAAACAACTTCACTTTACCTGAACTATTCATGCTGATGTTGGGAGTTAAAAGGACTGCACCCAATAAATAAAATAACCATCCCAGCACAGATTTCTTGTTAATGTATCTATTCAGGTTGAAATGAGTCCGCAATTTCCTCTCTACGTCTAATAAAGTCCCATTTGTTCACCAGACTCCGCTTAGATTGTCTGTTGTTGTTGTTGTTGGTTGTTGTGGTTGTTGTTATTATTGTGGCATTCCTCTCTCCCCTAAAAGCTGTGAAAAGGGCATAATGCACATTGTGGTGAACAATTAGGAGGCTCAGAATGCATTAGATAAATGAGCAAAACATGTGGTCGGATGCAGGAAGTTTAAAATTTAATATTTCTGCTTGTTTATATTTTGAAGGAAGCAAAAATCCAATAGGACTTTAAAAATGGACAAGACAATTTCTCATATTGCTTTAAAAAGTTATTTTTTTAACCGTTTCTGTGATAAATATTTATCAAAAGTTGCAATTGTTTTTGTTTTTTAATCATCTTGTGCATCGGCCTCATGTCCACATTCGCTCTTGAGGTTCAGCAGCGGATAATGAAGCTATTTCTCATCAATCTAAATAAATTTTTAGCTTTCTTCTGACAAACCAAGTAGCCACAAGTTAACAACATAAAAGTTCTCAAATTTTAATAATTGTGCGAGAGCCAGGGGTGGGCCGTGTCACTCCCCAATCGGAGTCAGTGCCGAATTTGAGTCAAAAGTCGATGTGCCCAGAAGCTTCTGCGCAGGCACATAAACGTTAGTGTTTGACTACAGCAACACCTACAAGGACAAATAACACAGAATATGCTATATTTATCATTTACTTTTTAAAAGTGCTTATTGTAGGTTACATATGACTAGGGATGGGTATCGATAAGATTTTATCGATATCGATGCCATTAACGATTCCTCTTATCGATCCGATTCCTTATCAATTCTCTTATCGATTCTTAAAATTATGTGTTTTATGTATCTAGATTAAAAAATGTATTTTAACTAATTTCAATACATTTAGACAATGATGTGGACTATATTATGATGATTACTAATTAAATATAGACTAAATGAAGAGCAGAAATAATATTTCAAAGCTAGAGGCATAAACTATTTTGATATTGATAACACTAATAACGCTATGTAAGGGTGTAACTTTGGCCACGTGAAGTCCTGGTTCTACACACATCACACTCTCCCTGCGCCTTTCTCCGTATTCCACAAACTGTGCTACTGTAGCTTTTTGATCCAGAAAGTCCGCTCCAGGTGACGGTCTGCGCTTGGAGAAGGCGGAACAGCGCGCTTCAGTCCGAGGCGAACGCACGTGTCCGGCTGTGTGTGCGCTAGTCAGGACGCACGGCAGGTCAGGACGCACGGCACAGCACAACGGACTGTCTGTATACACTACAAAGGGGACACAGCTCGCTCCGAGGCGCGGACACAATTTACTTCGGGGCTGACACTGCTGACAGTTGTGGGACTCCTCTAAGGAGACGGAGGAGAGAAAGTGAGAGAGAGGTCGTCCAGGCTCGAAGAAAACGCACACAAAGTGTACATTAGGAGCGCGGAAGAAAGAGTTTATACCCCCCCAGCTGACGGTAGATGCACGCGCCTATCCTTCAAACATTCATATTAATGGAGGAAGCTTACCTGTCACGGCGCTGGTGTGTGAGCCGCATGTGCGCCACATGTACATATTGTCTCCGTTTCTTCTCTCTTTTCCTGTGCGCGCTGTACGTAAACGCGCTCTATCCACGTGAATTAGTGAGAGACTTAGGCTTTGCCAAAGCCAAAACTTGTGCTTGTAATGAAACCGAATGTAACAGCCCAGCGTGAGGTTGAAGTTTACGCAGTATTTAAAGGCACAGCGGCTCAAAGCGGCATCGATAAGAAGAATCGATAAGAGAGGAGACTAACGATTCCAGTGGATTGCTAAAAATAGAACCGGTTCCCAAGTAGAACCGGCTCTCGATACCCATCCCTACATATGACCTTAACGTTTGTGAAAACACAATGTTTAACTGTTAATAAACTTAAGCAAACAGCTCAGAGCAGAGAAACTTCGAGGTCACAAACGTTTGAGTTAAATTGAATGTTTTTTTTTGAGTGTAGAAAGTACGAGATTTCATGTGACTTTATCAAAAATAAACGTTACTAAACTTTCTTAACTAACATTTTTTTAATCTCATATGATAGGCGATCTAAGGTTACAACTAGAGATGGGACGATATATAATATTATCGCTAATCACGATAATTAAAGGTCACAATTAAATTATCGAGGCATTTTTTCATAATTGTGATAATCGTACGTGACGATAATCGCAATTATAATTTTTAAGCGCAATTACATCCTCCTTTGAAGAATTTGAAATCTGATGTGAGGAATTTTTATGGATATAAAAAACAAGATCTTGAATCTGTGTAAATTATCATGATAACATCGTTAATCGCGATTAGTTTGGTCACAATAATTGTGAATGCAAATTTTAATATCGTCCCATGCCTAGTTACAATTAACAGATGACCGTTTTACCGTTTCTGGCAGTTTAAACATTGAAAATAGTCATGCTAACTACTAGCATGATTGACTCCATTTCGGCAAATTACTCCGATTGGGGAATGACAGGCCGTCCTGTCTACTGAATGGTGGAGGAAATGCTTGGCAAGATTACTCTGATTGTTTCCCAAGTATCATTTTCTTTGTAGCCTGTAGTTCTAACTCAATTCCTGGATGAGAACAGCGCAAAAAAGTGCCTCATATTTTTACTTTAAGTTTTGAATTTAGAAAAAAAAGAAAAAATAGAGTACAGTATCTTTAGCAAAGTGTAGATTTCTGAGTGGCTAACATCTGTTTCTTGTGTTTCAGGGGGGCTTTCTCTGAGGTGGTCCTGGCTGAAGAGAAGAGGACACAGAAACTCGTGGCCATAAAATGCATCCCCAAAAAGGCTCTGGAGGGAAAAGAGACCAGTATCGAGAACGAGATCGCCGTCCTGCACAAGTAAATATTCAACAAACTGTAACGTGACCTGCTTTATTTACTTCTGCTGCTGCTGTGTTTTATTTGAAGTCAATGTTCCATAAGTCATTTAAAACACAAAATCATTATCATTTTAAGTCATTATCTTGCACAGGTAATAAAATCTGTCTTGTTCTGTTCCCACTGCTTTGATTTGACGCACCAGAGTGGACCAATCACAGCGCAGCGTTGTGGTTTGAGCTAAAGATTAAAGGTGAAGCGCCAAAACAGGCCAAATAAACATGGTACTTAGATGTTTTAGGAGGAAAAAATAAAATAAGTAAAATGGTTTGTTCATTTGCTGATGAGAAAGATGTTTGTGTGTGCTTGTTGTGTTGTTGAGATTACTTTAGCCAATCGTCTGTAAAGAAATGCATTTGAATAATTACCAAAAGGAATGCTGTAGACCGTTCCGGTGTCGTTGGATATACATGGTGTGATATCGATATCTGTTTTGATTTTGATTCTTTTTCACTGTTCACTTCCTTTGACTATAAAGCGCTGTAACTGTGGCCCAGCTCCTGTAACTATAAACCCAGTATGTTCACTAATATCCATCTGAAACACAACCTCCCACACGGTGAATTTTTCATCAGCGCAGCTCTGTTACTGACAGTTTATCACCCAAGTGCATCTCATACGAGCCGGCTAAACTTTATGACAGCGAGGAATCCAATATGGCCGACAGGTTTGTTTACATTACTTATGCAGATCGTGATATTTGATACAGAGACGTGTGTTTGCGGAATTAAACAAGTCACCAACGAATCAGAAAGCAGGAGAAGTTTTGTAAAGCTGTGTATTCCTGAAAAATATAATTATAGAGTAGAATAAAGGAGAATGAACATGGTTTAAAAAGTCTTAAAATTGACTTGAATAATCTTGCAGGAACCCTCTCTTTTCTTCTTTTCTCTTTCTTCCTCTTTCTCTCTCTCTCTCTCTTTCTTTTTCTCCTTTCCCTCTCTTTCTCTCTTTGCCCTTCTACACATTTCTTGCCTCTCTCCTTCTCTCTCTCTCTTTCCCTTGTCCCCTTTCTCTCTCTCTCTTCTTTCTCTCTCACTCTTGCGCCTCTTTCTTTTCTAACCTTCTTTTCTTTTTCTCCCTCTTTCCCTCTCCTTGTTCTCTCTTCTCTCTTTGTCCTTCTTCCCCTCCCTCCTCCCCCTCTCATTTCACTCTTCCTTTCTCCCCCTCTTGCCCAGTTTCTATCTCTCTCTTTTTCTCCTCGCTCCCTCTCTCTTTACCCTTCTACCCATCCCTCTCACTTGCCCCTCTCTTTCTCTCTCTGTCCCCTTTCTCTTCTTTCCCTCTCACTCTCTCATCCCCCTTTCTGTCTCTCTTTTTCTATCCCTCTGTTTTTTCTCCCTCTTTCCCTCTCCTTGTTCTCTCTCTCCTCTCTTTCTCTCTCTTCTCTCTTTCACTCTCTCCCTTCTCTTTCTCCTCTATCTACCCTCTCCTTTTCTCCCTCTTTTTCTTTTCTTGTTCTCTTCCTCTCTCCTTCCTCTCTCCTCTCTCTGTGTTTCTTTTTCCCTCTCTCTCCCTTTCTCTTTCTCTTTCCTTTCTCATCCTCCCTCTCTCTTCTCTCCCTCTCTCTATTCCTCTCTCTCTCGCTATCTCTCACTCCATCTCTTTTTCCTCTCTCTCCCTCTCTTTCTCCCCTCTCTCTCCCCTCTCCTTTTCTCTCTCTTTCTCTTTCCTTGTTCTCTTTCTCTCTCTTTGTCTTTTCTCTCTCTCTCCCTTCCTCTCCTCTCTCTGTGTTTCCTTTTCTCTTTCTGTCTCTCTCCTTTTCTCTTTCCTTTCTCCTCCTCCCTCTCTCTTCTCTCTCCCTCTCTCTTCTCGACCCCCCCACCCCCGTCACTCTCTATCTTCACTCTTTCTCTCTCTTCTCTCTTTTTCTCTTTGTCTCGCCTCTCTCTTTCTCTCTCCCCCTCTTTCTCTCCTCTCTCTCTTTGTCTCTCTTCTCTCTCTCTCTTGATCCATCCTATTTTTTCTCTCTCTCTCTCTTCTCTCTCCCTCTCTCCCCTCTCCCTCTCTTCTCTCTCTCTATCACCCCCCTCTCTCCCTCTCCCCCTTCCTCTCTCTCCTCTCTCTCTCTCTCTCTCTCCCCCCCCCTCTCTCTCTTCTCTCTTCCCTCTCTTCTCTCCCTCTCCCTCTCTCTCTCAGTGCCGTTGAAACAAAGATGGAGGTGGCAGCAGCAGTAATTATCAGGTGTGTTCATGGGTGGAATCACAGCCCACAGTGAAAAACCTCCACAGTTATTTATAGAGCTCCTGATCACGACTCACACTTAAGCAAAGAAACTCAAACAGAGAAACAGATAACGCCTCATAAAATAAAAACACAAACACGATCAGATAACCCTCTCTCTTCGGCCTCACAGCAATAGTAGTTTGATTCATGTTGTAGAAAGTTTAAATTGTTCTGGTTGTTTCACAGTGAGAATAATAATAGCAGTAGCCCAGCGTGTCCCATTTAAGTGTTGGATTCCTCCTCAGTGCATAGCTGTGTTGTGGATATTTATAAAGTGCTTAATTTATTATGTCACTGTAGCCCAGATTTTGGAGTTTGTTCATGTTTCCGATGATTTAAGACTCTGCTTGGGCTGGTTGGTTGTATGTTGGTCAGTTCATAGACATAATTCTGTTGTTTGTTCTGAGTTTGAAAGTAATTTTGAACGACCTTATGTTAGAATATAAATCTCAATCTAATCAAGTATCTCTGTCATTGTGCTTAAAGTGTGTATGACAGGTTTTTGCAGTTTTCCAATTTTAACTTAACTAACCATTTAATTAATTTGGTGGATGATACTTCTTGTAAACATAAACAATAGTTTTACATTATACAATAACCGTGTTTAGTCCCGACTCTGGCCCGCGTTTAGTCCCGACTCTGGTCCACGTTTAGTCCTGACTCTGGTCCATGTTTAGTCCCGACTCTGGTCTGCGTTTAGTCCTGACTCTGGTCCGCGTTTAGTCCCGACTCTGGCCCGCGTTTAGTCCTGACTCTGGTGCACGTTTAGTCCCGACTCTGGTCCACGTTTAGTCCTGACTCTGGTCCACGTTTAGTCCTGACTCTGGTCCACGTTTAGTCCTGACTCTGGTCCACGTTTAGTCTCGACTCTGGTCCACGTTTAGTCCTGACTCTGGTCCGCGTTTAGTCCCGACTCTGGCCCGCGTTTAGTCCTGACTCTGGTGCACGTTTAGTCCCGACTCTGGCCCGCGTTTAGTCCCGACTCTGGTCCACGTTTAGTCCCAACTCTGGCCCGCGTTTAGTCCCGACTCTGGCCCACGTTTAGTGCTGACTCTGGTCCGTGTTTTGTCCCGACTCCTGTCCGTGTTTTGTCCCGACTCTGGTCTTTGTTTAGGCCCGACTCTGTCTGCGCTTAGTCCTGACGCTGGTCCGTGTTTAGTCCCGACTCTGGTCTGTGTTTCGCCCCGACTCTGGTCCGCGTTAAGTCCTGACTCTGGTTTGTCTTTAGTCCTGACTCTAGTCTGTGTTCAGTCCCGACTCTGGTCCGTGTTTAGTCCCGACTCTGGTCCGTGTTTAGTCCCGACTCTGGTCCTTGACAACTGTTAAGTAAAAAATATTGTGTTGTCTTTTTCATGCAATAAACTAAGAAGATCAGTAATTTAGATTTTGTTCATTGTGAAACACAATGTTGATTTAGAATAGGTTAGAATTATAAACATGTTGGTGATGTAACTGTAGCCAAATTTTAGCAGAATTAAATTGTCTGTTTGCATTGTTTGAAAGTGGCTACATAACCATTTTAAACTCTGCTTTTTTACTTGTTTTACTCTGAAAATCTGAATTTGTTTTGAGTATCACAAGTAAATAAATACATCTCTAAATATAACTATGAGTAAATGAATGAAGAGAGAACTTAACAAGTGCATTTTACATAATAAATTTGTACTAAAGTGACAGTGTTATGTTTATAATTCATTCTGGTGTTTATCATTGTGACGTTCAGAGCCTTTATCTCCTGAGCTGTGTTATGTTACCCATGTTTAATATTAGATATGTTGTTATGAATAAAGCATTGTGGTGTCTCCATCCCTTTTGTAAACTGTTGCTATTCTCTAATCCTACTTAAGTCTTTTAATTATTCAGTCATTATGTCCTCAGTGTCAGTGAGGTTTATTCTGCTGTAGTTTTAGCTACAAACATGTTTCTGAAATCTCTGTGATTCTGTGAACAGTTCATGTTTTAATCTTCTGTTTATACCTGAACATGCTCTGCACAGAATCTTGATTTTAACATATTTAAAACAACCAGGCCTCCCTGTGTTTTACCTCCCTGGATTTAAATGATTGAAGTAATAAGATATGAAAGATGACTCTATTTAGTGCTGTTTTCTAACGATCAGTCTTGTGATCAGTTTGTTGTTTAGAACTTTAATCTCACAAGAAACTGGACGTAAATCTATGAAAACATAAAAACACATTTACAGATTTCCAATATTACTGCTCAAATTAAACTAGATAACCTGTTTTGAGACATTTTGACCCGTTAAAGGGACTATTGACCCTTTGCACCTACGTCACTTGATCACGTGGCTGCGTCATGACGGACTGCAGAAGTACGTGTACGCAGCATTACTGGTAGCGCAGCATTACTTTTGGTTATGAAAGCAGTGGATGCTTCTAGTGTATGTTCAGTACATTTGTCTGTGGAAGTAGGACGTCTTTTAGCACAAAACAAGGTATTTGGAAAAGCTAATGAATGTAGCTGATCCATGCACTCTTCCTCCTGCTATGTTTGCCAGTTTAATAAAATCTACAAGTTTGCTTGACTTTACTCCTCGTGACTTTTACCATTCTGTGGTAAAGAGAATGGTAAAAGTCCATTAGCATTGACTTACTTTGTTTAAAGTGTTCACTGCAAATCTGTAACAACTTAGAACTTATTGCTGCCGCCCACCAGCGTCTTCTATCTTCATCAACATATAAACGAAAAAGCTACAGGTTAGGCTTAAAACTTCCTGTCTGTTAGTGCAGCGTGTTTCACAAGATACAGACATTTTACAATTGAAATCAATAAAAATAACTTAGAAACACGCAGGTTTTTGGCAAAGTTTGACACATACTTGATTTTTGCTTTCTTAAAC
Organism: Mugilogobius chulae; assembly: GCA_038363315.1. Classification (NCBI taxonomy): domain Eukaryota; kingdom Metazoa; phylum Chordata; class Actinopteri; order Gobiiformes; family Gobiidae; genus Mugilogobius; species Mugilogobius chulae. Next base: position 1,897,971 of record CM076402.1, on the reverse strand, counting down.
ATGTAAACAAACAGAAATAAGACATTTTAAATTTTCTACATTAGTCACATGTTACTCTCACTTAATACACCTAATACATTCTCTCAGGACGTAGCACAAATTCTGGGCCCCAGGTACAAATTTTGTTGATGGGCCCTAAAACATAATCTTGTGTTTAAATATTGAGTCCACTGTCATTATTTTTCTATTCATTAAGGCTTTATTTTTTTCTACAATAGTCATATACAGTCTATTGATTGGCTTCAGTAAATCATACCTTTCAACATTTCTATTGCCATAACCAACTAGAAAAAATGACGTTTATGTGTGTGTTTTTGTTTGCGTCAAAACTATTGCGTTGGTTCATTCGCATAAAGACAAGGATAAAATGGAATGTGTTTTAAACGCACTCTTTTACATTTTAACTAATTGTTTTGAGCTATAAACTTGACTAAATTACGCCATGAATTTACTGAGAAAATGCTTGTGACATTTTTGACAAAACAAAATGTTGCTGGATTGAGATGTAGTGATCTTTATTTAGCAATTTTCTTTGAGTCAATTTAAAGAATGATGAACATCCTAATGTCACAAATAATTGCATTTAGAGGAAAAATATTTATCACACAAGCAAAAATAACCTGATTTTGGGGCCCTTCCTTGCCCTGGCCCTGGGGAGACTAGTACCATTTACCTCCCCAGTCCGACACCCCTGCATTCTCTAAATTGTTCATAACGATGTATTTTAAGCTTTTTTCACAGCTGTGAGGAGCTAACCTGGCTCACGCCAGATGGATCTGTGTTGAACTCCTATCTGAGTTCTCACTATATCCATCTGGGACTTGACTCGCTGAAAGCGTTCAAGAAAAGGTGGGCGTTTAGTGAAATACTTCGAGCTTATTGGGTGTGGGGCCTATCTTATTTTTTTCTTAGCCAATCACAGCAACAACTCGTAATGGTGTATCCAACTCGTAATGGTGTATCCAATGTCCGGCTCTTCTTTCAAAAAGAAATGACTCCATATTTCTGCTAAAACTGCATCAAAAGCAACAGAAACACGTACATCCACGAGAGTCGCCATCTTTGTTTAGCTTGAATGTATGGTAGGGTTAGCGCCGGGGCACTAACAGCCGTCTTAACACCTCCGAAACACCGCTGGTTCGGACTCCCAAACCAATCGGGCGGCTGGAAGGCCAGATGGTTTATCTTGAGTTTGTGAACTCACAAATATTGCGAGACAAACCAGCTGGCTGGCCAGGTTAGTGAGGAGCAAGATGTGTCGGTATTTTGCCAAGTTAACCGTTTTGGGAAGTCCTCAGAGACGACTATTGTGACAAAAAAATAAATACAAATATTATTAAATTATATAAAAAATAAATACGTTTAATCGGATTTCATTTGGTATGCTAACAACAACAACAAACAAACTTAGTGAAGTTTGATGAACAAGCGGGACATTAGCCGTCGACAAGACCCTGCAGACTCTTTTCCATCTGAACAGAAAGATTTACAAGATATCTGTGCTGCGGGAAATTAATTTTATTGTAAAAAGCAAAATTAAGTACCTGCATCTAAATGTTTTTGTTACATTGAGATATTTTTTCTTCAGAAAGTTTGATTATCACAAACTTGAGTATAAGTGTCATTTTAGAAAGTGAGAATGAAAGAAAATTGAAGACTTGCAGTTGTTTCATTGTGTTAATTGTAATAATGATAGATTTGAGCCTTTCTGATGGGAGAATGTCTTGCTTTATATGTTTTTGTGACACAGACACAGTTTCAGAGCAGAGTTTTAGATCTATAAACCTCCGGCGGCTCAGGTGTGGTTTGGTTTACTGTCCGTGGTAAAAGCAGCTCTCTGTAATTGACTGTTTTTGACGAGGGCAGATCTGAAGTCCAACAAAAGGCCACGCACGACTCACTGTGGACACCAATTACCCACAATACTGTTCACCTGCCTCTCCTCGCTGTCACACAGAATCACTGCAGCCTTTAATTCATGTTTTATTATGAGATTGTGAGAAGGAAAATCAAAAAAGAAGAAACAAGAACCTAATCACATCACAAAGTCTGCACATTTAAAATACGCACATTGAGATTGTCTAAAAAGAGCTGGGCAAAACAATTGTTAACTTATTTTGTTTTTACCAAGTAAGTCTTATGTTTCAGCTTGACCAAACCTGGAGCTGTCTCGTAATAAACATCTTTCTTTTTTGTTTCTTTGTTCACAGAATCAAACACGCCAACATTGTTTCGCTGGAGGACATTTTCGAGAGCAAAACTCATCTGTACCTCGTCATGCAGCTGTGAGTATTAAAATCACGCTAGAGCAGGAGTGTCAAGCTCAGGCCCTCAAGATAATTTCATTTGGCCCTTGGGATGATTTCTGATTCTTACTGACAGTGGCCCCTGATAAAAGTTTGCAATAATTTGAGCTAAAGTTCCCAGAATGCACTGCAGCAGCACTGACGAGTGGAGCCACAGAATAGATATTAAACCGGAACTGGAATTTTCTTGGAATGACCATGGATGTATTAGAGCTGGACTGAACTCCGCCCCCTCCTTCCTCGTACGAGTGGTGATGTGGTCGCTCCTCTGAGCTGCAGCGGTTGGGCCCAAGAAAAATTTCCCCGTAAAGCATCAATGCGTTTTTTGTCACTTCAAACTGCTCGTGCTCCACTGACACGACACCTACAGCTTTAACAAAAGACTCATTTTGAAGGCATTTCTCTCTATTTTCACAACATAAACTTTACATTTTTTCAATGCCCCAAACGCTTAAACAGAGTTTAGCCTAGCTTAACGCTCTGCTCTCCCCCGCTCAGACCTCCATCGCTCTGATTGGTCAGAACTGATCACGCAGTCACTTTTCTGACGTCACGGTAGTGGGAGGCGCTAGCTCGTATTCAGGAAAGAGCACGGAAGAAAAACTCTTTTTCGGTGTCACTGAGCACAAGCCATTGAAACAACGGGCCGCCATCTTCCAGGTCTAATTACACTTCGGTAAATACACACAGTTAGGGCTGGGCGATCTGGGAAAAAATATAATCACAATTTTTTTTCTCATATCGATCGATCTCGATTTTAGATTCGATTTACTTAACCTTTTCAAAAACAAATTAAAAAATGCCAATCATTATTCTGCCTCAAAGGTTGACTTTTGCTCCAAACTACACATTTTTATTGACAAAAGATTGGTTTTCGATCTTTCGATTCAAAACCCACCACCAAATAATTGACGATTCGTTTCGATTCGATCTCGATCTCTCGATTTTTCGATTAATGGCACAGCCCTACACTCAGTGTTATATCAGTTTATTAATATACTGCCCAAATATCATATTTGAATATAACACAGAAAGACCTATATTTGACTCTGATGAATTTGGCTCCAGCTCCTTTTGAGTTTGACACTTAAACGATACTTCTCACTATGAGGCCAGAGCGCTAACCACTCTGCCACCATTTGCCCAAAGAGACACAAGCCCAAGTCAAGTTTCAAGTCTACTTTTAGTTTCAAATCCTTTCTAGTCTTTAAATCAAATTAATAAATAAATACAGCTTGTATTTGTGAGGAGGGACACGTTCCAGTTTGTTAATGTAAAATGACACTCACTCACAGAGCTCCAAGTCCAACTTAGGACTTGTCTCAGGCCATTTTATCAAGTCATGTCTCAAGACTGCTTTTTTGATAAAACTCAAATTGTACTTCCATATTCCAAATGCAGACTATTTTCCCACCTCCTTCTCTCATTGGTCCATCTTTGTCTTGGTTTGAGTGAGTGACAGCTGGATTTAACCAATCACAGTGAAGCAGAAACTTTGTGAAAACGCAAATGGTTTTGTTTGTACCTCAAAGGCAGTAAGACTCTAGACAGTACATAAATTGTGATCAAATTGATATCTGAGGGAATTTTTATATATCTTTGCTTTATCGTTCAATAGTGACTCAAGTCTGACTCGAGTCCTCTGCTCCTGATCCACGAAGCACCAGAAATAACCGCGTTCTGAAAACATCTGCCTTACACAAACAACCAATTATAATTTCATTTAGAGGGAAAACTAAACATCACGTGGATCCAGCCTCATTTCAGATAAAAGGCTTTTGACTGGCAGGAATAGCTCCGGTATCAAAAGAACACTTAACTTAAATGAATGTGTCTGCTTCCCATGTGCCGCTGTAATGTAGAAAAACCAGCCTATTTTTATCCGACGCATGCGTTTCCACGGCGACACAATATCAGCGGAGGCACGAAGAATGAAATTATAAACTATACCTGCTTTTAGTCTTAGCTTTGAAACTCGTTAAGATTTAGTTTGGAGCAAGTGTAGTTGTTGTTTGTTGTTAATTGCGTGTTAAATAAAGACAGGAATTATGACAGTGCACTTTATCGAATCAGAATTTTATTAAATGCAATTAGAAGTACCATATTTCATTCTCAAAAAACAAAATATCCAGTGATTTTCTGCATAAAAACTATGAATTCTGTAGTTGTGTCATTCTTTTGTCAATTCACAGATAAGACTATTTAAATCACAATTGAAGTCACGATTATTCAAAGGATTGTTCCCTTCGAAAGACTGCAGAGCGTTAGTGTCCTTTTAAATGTAGAAAGTGAAGAGATAAAATGAAATATGTGTATTTCAGCTGTAAAGAAATCATCCATTTCCCAAAAGAAGGAAAGGAATCAGTGTTTATGAATACACTTATAAGTTACAGTCAATAATTACGATTACTCAATTACACAATTTGTGTAAAGGATTACAGCCTTACAGCCTCCTAATCGTAATTGCAATTGAATTTCGTTTAATTGCACTTCCCAATTCTTCATGAACTTTTATGAAAGTTTATCATGAACTTTGAAAAGAATTCTTCTGTATCACTAAAACATAAATCAAAGATCTATTTGTATCGATGTTGATCATGATCATTGACTTTCATAGATGCGACAAACTCCATCATTTGGCCGATGTTACACTGGTAAATGATCTTTATTTATGTAGTACTTTCCCACCCTACAAGACACTCAAAGTGCTTCACAATCAAGGATCCACTCACTCAGTGTAACAGACACTGAAGCGGTGTGGGTGAAGTGTCTTGCCCAAGGACACAACGACAGTCCACTCTTGTCATCCCACTCTGTTCCAGCGGTCTCCCATCCAAGTACTGACCAGGAACTAACTTACTTAGCTTAGAGATCTGACAGGATCACGCTCTGACCAGCAGGTACATTTAACTTTAATCAAATTGAAAGCTCCTTCACATATTTTTGTTTTGTAATATTTATGTCATTTTTCTTATTTTATCATTAAAGAGAATCAAATCATGCCTCTGCTTATTTACAGCCGAAAACGATGAGCCGGACTCTAACCTGATTAGCAGACCTCTCCCAAATACGTAAACTTAACCAAATCAACTTAACCCAAGCCTAACCCTAAACCATAACCTTAAATCCCTCAAGTGAAAATTGTGAAATATAAACTTTTGCATCAATGCAACAGTGTGTGTGTTTTTTGCATTTATTTAACCGGGAAATCCCATTGAGATTCAGAATCTCTTTTGGAAGAGAGACTTGGCCAAGGCAGCACCCAGCATCATTAATACTGCATTATCAAAATACACAATATTGCATTATAGAAACAACACTATCAAGAAAAACATACACGACAATTCTCAATCACAACACTTTGAACTTATCAAGAGAAGTGGTTTTCGCTGACAGACAACCTACTTCATTTTATTTCACCTTTATTTAACCAGGAGAGCCTCATTGAGATTACAAACCTCTTTTTCAAGAGTGTCCTGGCAAGGACTACTTCAGCCAATTTTAGCATAAATACAGACTATTTAGACTTTGAAAAACGCACAGGAAAGATATTTGTGCTTTTCTGAATAAAATGGCAACAACAAAAAATATAACTTCTTGGCTACTTCTGTGTTGATTCGCATCGACCAATCAGAGTATGATTTTCACCATAACGTTCCATTTTTTTCAATCAATCAAAGTCAATCCAGATTAAAAATGTGTAGAACTCAATTCAGAGAAATACACATATTAATCTGACCTGAGCCAGGTTATATCCTTGATTTGGACTCACTTACCATTAATGACAACAACAAACATTCAACGTCAACTATAATTAGCATTTTGATTTTATAATTTTTTTTTTTACTTTGATGATTTTGTTGTTGCCTTGTTCATATTTTGTGTCTGACTTTAACTCACTCAAGACATTCACAGACACATTTGATCTCATTCCTGCCGTTTAGACTCTTAGATTATAGTTTGTGATTGAGAGATGGTTAATAGGTCTGTGTTTAGTTTTGAGTTGTGCCTCGTCTCTCCCACTCTCCTGCATTTTCTTTGATAAGCGCATGAATGATTTATGTGGCTGGAGGAGGCTGCTGGCTCTAAATCTGCTGCTCTTTTCTTGTGACATTTCGGCGCTGGAGGAGAAGGAGGGGAGGGGTGAGGTACTGCCCCCACCTGTGCCCACCATTAGCCCTTTGTACAGGAGCTACAGGCTGCAATTAAACCAGGAGAGGAGAGAGAGAGGGAGAGAGGGGGGACAGGGGGGAGGGAGAGGAGAGAGAGAGAGAGGGAGGAGAGAGAGAGAGAGGGAAGAGGAGGAGGAGAGAAAGAGAGGGGAGGGAGGGAGAGAGAGGAGAGGGAAAGAGGAGGAGGGGTGGAGAGAGAGAGGGAGGAGGAGGAGAGAGAGGGAGCGAAGGGGGAGAGAGGGAGCGAGAGGAGGAGGGAGGAGGAGAGAGAGAGGGAGGGAGGGGGAGAGAGAGGGAGAGGGAGGAGAGAGCAGAGAGAGAGAAGGGGGGAGGAGGAGGGAGAGTGGAGAAGAGAAAGAGGAGGGAGAGAGAGAGGGAAGAGGAGGAGGAGAGAAAGAGAGGAGAGGGAGGAGAGGGAGAAGGAGAGAGGAAGGATAGGGAAAAGAGGGAGGAGAGAGAGGAAAGGGAGAGAGAAGAGAGGGAGGAGAGAGAGAGAGATAGATAGATAGATAGATAGATAGATAGATAGATAGATAGATAGATCATAGATAGATAGATAGATAATAGATAGATAGATAGATAGATAGATAGATAGATAGAAGAAGTGTTGGAGAGGAAAGAGAGATAGAAGGATGGAAAATAGAGGAGGGAGAGAAAGAGGAGAGACAGAAGAGAAGTGGGAAGGTAGGAAGAGAGAGAGAAGGGAGGGAAGGGAGAGGAGAAGAAGAGAGGAGGAGAGTTGGGAAGAGAGAGTGCGCAGGAGAGAGGGGGTAGGAAGAGAGATGAGAGGAGATAGATAGATAGATAGATAGATAGATAGATAGATAGATAGATAGATAGATAGATAGATAGATAGATAGATAGATAGATAGATAGATAGAAGATAGATAGATAGATAGATAGATAGATAGATAGATGGAATAGGAGGGAGAGAAGAGGGGAGACAGAAGAGAGAGTGGGAAGGTAGGAAGAGAGAGGAGAGAGGGAGGGAGTGGAGGGAGGGAGAAGGGGTAGGAAGAGAGAGGAGGAGAGAGAAGTGTGGTAGAGGAAGAGAGATAGAAGGATGAAAGTGAGAGGGAGAGGAAGAGGAGAGAGTGGGGAGGTAGGAAGAGAAACGGAGAAGAGAGGAGGGAGAGAAGTGTGGGAGAGGAGAGATAGAAGGATGGGAAGAGAGAGGAGGTGGAGAAGAGAGAGAGAGAAGGTGGAAAGAATAGAAGGGAGAGAGAAGAGGAGTGGTAGGAAGAGAAAGAGAGGAGAGAGAAGGGTGAGATGGAGGAAACTGAAGGAGAGGTAGAGGTAGAGAACGTGGGGAGGAGTGCGAGAGGAGAGATAGAAGATTGCAAAAGATAGAGGAAGAGAGGGATAGAAAGAAGAGAAGAGTGAGAGAGAGAAAGAAAGAGAGCCAGGGGAGGAGAATGTGTTTGTAAACTTGTAAAAATATGTTTGTAAACTTGTAACAACAACACAAATATTTACCTCTTCTTAACAATCAGCCCGAGTGTGTTAAGGTTAATTAAACAAACCACACACTGACTGACTGACTGTCCTGGCTCTCGCAGCTGCAGCTTCACAGAATGATTATTTACTGCTCGTTATGTAAATGACTGTCACTGTGTTTAAAGTTACTTCTTCAAATGATCAGCTCAGGTTTGACTCAGGCTCACATCGCCATCTAGTGGTGTCGATGTCATTGCATAAAAGGATTTTTTTTTTTTCAAATTAGGATTGTTTGTCTGATTTTACATTTAGACAACGCTAGTCGTTCGCTAGTATAAAATATTTTAGATAAGTAAGTACGTTTTATTTGTATAGTACTTTTCAAAGACACAGAGTCACAAAGCGCTTCGAGATGTATTTGCAGTGTTTACTCAAAAGGGGCTATAAAAAGACAAAGCAGAAATTACATTAAATCTTACTCAGTTTTTCTCTCTTAAAAATGTAGATAAACAAATTTCTATTCACATGTAGGGATGTATCGATATCCGATACTAGGGTCGGATATTGATGCCAATCTAGTTTGCTGAATCGGGTATCGGCTCCATAACAACGGTTCAGCCGATATTCTAGTTGTGCCTTTATTTGGGCACAATGAAGCCTATTTACTGGCAGAACGTTTCATAATGTTTGACATTTTACTCATATTAAGTTGTTCAGATGTGACTTGCACTATAAATAAGTTACATAACACAATATGATACAATTTTTATGCTTTGAAAAAAGGAAAAAAGCTATTTCAGTCCATACAGTATCAGCTGATATCGGCTATGGACAGATACTTGATTCCAAAGTATCTGAAAAAGTTGGATCGGCCCATCCGTTCACTTACCTAATGCAGGGTAATGCATCGACATTATTCTTCTCAGCGATGAGTTTAGAACAAACATAGGCAAACTACGGCCCAAACATTTTTGAAAATAGGAAGTAATCTTAATATTGCTTTTTTCTTGATTGATTTAGCTGTAGTGGTCTTAAATGTCACTAAAAATACACAAAATAATACATTAGTCTCTTTTTTATTTACATTTTAGTATATTTATTCATCTATTTTCAAGAAATGTACTTAGAGTTTGAGAATTTGTTACACCAATATCGCAGTCCGGCCCTCCACCATTTATTTGGTTTGAATACAGCCCTTGTGAAAAAAAGATTGCCCACCTCTGGTTTAGAAGCAACTGTCACAGTCAAATCACCACAAGTTGAGTATGATAACAACATAAGCTGAAAACATAAACAAGTATATTTGCTGGGTTTTTAAGGCACAAAACAGACAGAACACTGAACAAATTATTATCTAAATAGACTGACAGTATATCTCGACTGGCTTAAAATGTATTATATTTTTTTTTAATTCAAGTACCTGCCTTTAAATGTACAGTTGTTTTGGCAAAAGAGAAAAACAATGGCTGATTCTGTTTTTATTAATTTACACATTCTTTATATTGTGTGTTTTGTTCAGTGTGTCTGGAGGAGAGCTGTTCGACCGCATCATAGAAAAAGGCTTTTACACAGAGAAAGACGCCAGCAAACTGATCCAGCAGATTCTCGACGCAGTGAAGTATCTCCACGACATGGGCATCGTCCACCGAGATCTCAAGGTCATTCTGATCTCACGTTCACACTACAGCAGTGTTCAAACCAGTGGCTCTCAACCTTTTTCAGCCGCGACCCCTAAATAATTAACCATAGCCATTTGTGACCCTCAAACACAAAATGTAGACTACCTGCAAAGTGATGAAGAAGTCTTTAGTCTTATGTTTGGTTTGATTTGAATTTGAAGACATTAGCCTAAATAAAATCATCCAGCAAATACAAGATGCTGGCTACAAGATGATGTAGCCACCATCTTGGGGGTCACCTTTCACTGACCCCCAGGTTGAGAACCACTGGTTTAAACAACCAACTTGGCCTCAAGTGTAAAGTTAAATAGAACAAAAAGGCAAACATAACACCGTATGTTCTAATTTGAAAAATTGCAACACATTTATTTTCTAGATTATGTTTAAAATGATCAAAATAAAGGAATTGTAACACTGAAGTTTTGTTTTTATATTTCAGCCGGAGAACCTCTTGTACTACAGCATGGACGAAGACTCCAAGATCATGATCAGTGACTTTGGTTTGTCTAAGATTGAAGGAGTAGGAAGTGTCATGTCCACAGCCTGCGGGACGCCTGGATATGTCGGTACGTCTAACTAACATTTACTGTGTGTAGCATTATTTATCCATTTATTTGCCTCCAGTGGATTAGACTATTGTAACAACCTCCTCCCAACGAGCTGTAAAACAGCTGCAGTACATCTGCCTCAAGTCCTGACCAGAACCAGGAAGTACCATCACATTAGTCCTGTGTTTACGTCTTTGCACTGGCTGTCTCAGAGTGTCTCCGAGAATAGACTTTAAAACAGTTCTGCTTGTGTTTAAGTCTCTCCATGGACTAGCACCAAAGTACATCTCTGACATGTTAGTGCCTTATGAACCATCTCAGACTCTGAGGACCTCAGGGACCGGCCTCCTGCTGGTGCCAGAGTCAGGAATAACTTTTTGTCGTCTTGTTCCTATTTTAGCCCCTGAAGTGTTGGCGCAGAAGCCCTATAGTAAAGCTGTGGACTGCTGGTCCATTGGAGTCATTGCGTACATTCTGTAAGTGCAAAACTTTATGTTCACATTTGAATCAGGCCAGACAAACTAAGATGTCCTTTATGTTTGCTCAATGTAGATTGTGTGGTTATCCTCCTTTTTACGATGAAAACGATGCCAAACTGTTCGAGCAGATCCTAAAGGCTGAGTTTGAGTTTGATTCTCCGTACTGGGACGACATCTCCGACTCCGGTACAAAAACACAGAAATATACAAACAGCTTCACATAAACAGTGGAAAAACTAGAATTTATCTTTTCAGTTCACATCTAACTTAATGTGAACACAACAGCAAAGCAAACCTTTTATTACTTCAATTACACGTCCAGAGATTAATCAGTCACATCTCCAAAAAGATCCTTGAAAATTAGCACCTATTAATGTCAAAAGTACGAGGATTTTGTACATGATTTATTACACTTTTCATTAAAAAAATAAATAAATATTTTTATTCAGTAGCTTCAGGGGTTTCATTGTGATTTTTGTTTCTTAAAGCCAAAGACTTCATCGTTCACTTGATGGAGAAAGACCCCGGTGTGAGATACACGTGTGACCAGGCTCTACAACATCCCTGGTGCGTTTGGTTTGACTGAAATAAATGTGTTTTGACATTATTTTAAAGATTTTATATTAACATTTGTGTGTTTCTGTCAGGATTGCTGGAGACACGGCTCTGGACAAGAACATCCATGAATCTGTCAGCGCACAAATCAAGAAAAACTTTGCCAAAAGTAAATGGAAGGTGAGACTAAGAATGTTTCTTTTTAATAATTTGACAGTTTTGCTTCTTTTTTCCAAAATGTCAGTTTTGTGCCTTATGGAAAAAATGTCATCATATCATTTAGGTAAAATAAAATAAGTTAAAATCAAACAATAATATAGTCCTAAATCAGTAAGTAACCTTTTTATTTTTGTCATTGTGCTGTGTTAAAACTGAACATTTCAGAGTGTCCTTTTACTGTGGTCAGCCTAACACCGGGCTTACACTGCCTCCAGTCTAGATCTAGATCTGGATCTGGATCAGTCTGGGTGCAGTGGCCACTCACACTTAGACATGCATATGTACGAACACTGCCAGCATCGCGAGACCACAAGTTCAGGGTGACTCACAAACAAAGAACACCTGCGTCGAGTTTTAAGCCTACTTCACGCCAGTTCATTTTTTGTTTGCTTTTTCGCCACACAATGGATAAGCACGGGACTTTTATTTATACTTATGTGCGTATTGTCGTGTACAAGTCTATAATTTTTACGTATTTGTAGTAGTAATAGCAGAATAATTTTATTTTGAAAAACACCAGATGTACTTCACCAGCGCTTGCTTGGTTTCCTGTTTGTCGTGTCTTGTTTTCACAACTTCCCTAAAAGGAGCACATCTGTATTTTGGACTTTTGTGTTTGTAGAAATTGTTTAAAACATATCTTTTTGGGTCAGCTCATAATAATGTGAGCACAATGTTCATGTCGTGTGTATGTGATGTGTTTGATTTAACTGTGTTTTGCAGCAAGCGTTCAATGCCACAGCGGTGGTTCGTCACATGAGGCGGCTCCAGCTCGGCACCAGCTCAGACTCAAACTCTCTGCCCAGCCCCTGCAGGAACCAGCTGCTGCTGCCGGACGACTGCTCAGGTCAGCTTATTCTAACACAGCGTCAGACTAACGTGGTGGTTGTTTTGGAAATGGTAGAAGTAGTTTTGAGATTCTGGTGTTTATATCTGTAAAGCATAAAATGTTTTGTCTCATTAATAGGTCAAAAACGATCTTCACAGACAAAGAAGTCGAGAGATCAGATCCTGGGTACAGTTCAGAGCTGTGACGTTGTAGTTGTTAAAGTTTCTAAAGTTGTAGTTTGTCTGGTCTGAGTGTAGCATAATTGTAGTCAAATTAGAATATTGAGGTCTCTGTGTTTGTAAATAACCTCAACATTATATTAATAGTTATTTCCCCTCCAAACAAGTTTATATAGTACAAGTTACCAAGGTTTTGTTTTTCCCAAAGATCAAATATCTGCTCTAAACTTACTCAACAATGTTTTCAGTCGAAGATGTTTTGCCTGTAATCTGTTTGAAAAGAAAGACGGCCCTTTAGAAGCAACTGATCACATAAACACGGCGTAAATGAAAACAACAGACACATGTATTTCCTGGTCATATTGCCTCCTCTGGGTCCTTGTACTTACTCTACACCCCCCTCTGCTGGTGAATCTGTGAAACTGCATCATGTATTTGACTGTAGACAAAGTCAGCACGTGCATCAGAGAGCCTGACATTGTCACATCGAATTAGGGTTCTCTATGGCTTCCTCCCACTTCCCAAAACATGCAACTATGTTTTAGTTAACATATATTTAACCTATGTAATTTTAATTTAATTGACCTTTATTTAACCAGGGAAGTCCCACTGAGATTCAGAATCTCTTTTGCAGGGGAGCACTGGGGGAGGGTCAGGGGAGGCATTAATGGACATGTTTTTTTTTTTAGTTGTAGGAGGAAACCGGAGTACCCGGAGGAAACCTACGCAGACACGGGAAGAACATGCAAACTCCACATAGAAAGGCCCCGGCGGCCCGGGAGTCGAACCCAGGACCTTCTTGCTATGAGGCCAGAGCGCTAACCGCTTCGCCACCGTGTCGCCCCAAACTAACTAACTGGGCATCACTGTAAATTTCCCCTGTAAATTAATGCCCACCTAAGACCCAAAGTCACTGGGATAGGCTTAGGGCTGGGCGATATTGATAAAAGTAGATATTCCGATCATTTTTTGACAAGAAAATGTTCAAACATGTCTTAAAAAGTATTCTTTGTAAGTGTAATTATCAAACTAATACGGCTGTAGTCGACTTAAGACGTGTGTTTCAGTGACTGACCAAACATCTGAGCCAAACTGCACTCACAACAACACAGGCTTTTTGTTTAAATAACTAAATGTAAAGAAAAAATGCAGCTAAGCAAGCTTGCTGTGTATAAAAAGTCAAACTAAACAAAATTTGGTCAACAAAGGCCCAAATGTGTGAATAATTGACTAAAATATCACATTTCTACCCTTATTTGAATGTTCACAATGTAACTTCATTTGCATTGTTAAACAGCTTGTTTTTTACTATTAAAGATATACTCGATATTAAATTTTTGGATATCTTCAAAACAACAATCACGATATGCAACCCTAAACGGGAACAATTGGTAGAAGAATAAGTGAAGTATTTAATTACTCCAAACTCTATTCTTCAACCCTAAAGTCTATCCTACTTTTCACAGCATGTCCTCGTTAAATGAACCAAATCCGTGTGTTTTTCCTCAGAGAGTCGGTGTGAAAGCAGCGTGGACGGCACAAACTGCACATAACACTGAACTCCCAACAGCGACGGGCTCCGCTCCTGCTTTTTAACCAACCACCAAAACCTACGACGACAGCCCAGGGCCTTCTCTCCTCTTCGACCAGAAAAAAAACACCAAACAAAACAAAAGACACAAACGCCTCCTGTGGGTCTGCAGCGGCGTCACTCCAGCCTGATGGGGGCGCTCTCACACTGCCTCACAGCCACAAAACCAAGGCCCCGAGGTGAGAGAAGAAGATGAAGAAGAAGAAGAGGAGAAGGTTCAAAACTAAGGCGAGACAGGAAATGAATGGACACTTTGGCTGAAGCTGGTTTAAGATGGAGTTTGCTTCTGATTCACAAAAAGGACTTTCTCTTAGCGTTTTTTATATTTTTATGTGATTATATATTCGTGCATGAAGAGAAAAGCTTCGCGTTTACTGCTTCGTGGGTTTCATCTTGGCTTAACTTTGTAAAAACCGACAAACAAACTAGATTTTTCTTATTTTCATGACACAACTTGCTAAATATGAAGTGACAAACTATAATAAGTATTTTAACTTAAGCTTTTACAAATCTAATCTTCAGAATTGGATGTTTTAGTCAGAGTAAGACGAGATTTTGATATTTGAGAATAAAAGAGGGCTGCGACTTAGCAATTAGCTGGATGATTATTCTTTTACTTAATTGATCAGTTGTTCAGAACGCAAAAGAAGTCACTTAAATACAAGACTTTTACAATACAACTTGGTAAATACGTGGCTATTCTTTCACTTTAGGTCACACAATTTAAAATAGAAATAGCTTAATATGGTAAATAATGAGAAATCTTGACTTAAAATGAATTAATTTAAAAACGTTGGCTTGTAAACCTATGTAAGTCTTTATATATATTTTGTATTTTTAACAGAACAGAAAGATTTATTGTCATTGTCACCACGAAATTACATTTAGAGTGAGCCTCCGGGCCGCTGCAGCATTTGCGCGCCGCCACTCGCTCTTCAGAACATGAAATGCAAAGCAAACATTACAAAACAAAAGCAACAATCTCTATATAATTTAAAAGCTTGTGAATGGTGCATCATTTATTTGTCCCACAAAGAAGAAAGTCCAGCAAGTGTTTCTTTATCAGTCTGTTTGAAAGAAAGAAGGGAAGTTTATTTTGTGATTTGGTTTAAGACTTAAACAGACATAGTAGTTGTTTTATTGAATATTGGAGAAGAGAATTAAGCCTGCATAATGTGTTTAGTTTTATTTTGTCAGCATAATGTTTTGAAGCGTAAAACTAAATTTAAAAGTTAATTACAGAAGCCCAAAATTTTTTCTAAAGTACACTGTGTAACTTTAGAAGACGGCTAAGATGGCTTTGTGGCTCTAAATATATAATGCAAAAATGCCTGTTCTTACTTTGAGCGGGCTTGCATGGCTAATATTTTGTCAGTTCTTAATAAATTTACATTCAATTTGACATTAAGAATGACTCAATACCTGCTTCGATATGAGACAAATATGCTTAAGGAGCCAAATTATAGTCTTCTTTTATTATGTCTCATTTTGGTTCAAAAGTCAGATTATTTGGTCAGATGAAGCAACACAATTGACAACTTAGTTTATTTAGCCCGTTTATTTTTGTTAATTTTGGTCAAAATTGTCTAAAATGTATAATAATTAGGAAAGTTGTCACCTTTTCAGACACTCTCAAAGCTACAGAAAAGTACTTTTACTTTTTAGTCCGTTTCAAAAGTGCCGTGAAGTAAAAAGTGAAAGTATCCAGAATAAAATATAGTTAAGTAAAGTTTAAGTACAGTACCTTTACTTTTGTACTTAGTTACTTTGCACCTGTGCAGTCTTTATATTTCCATAGATTTCTTATCGATTCTGGCTTATGTGGTCTCTCTAATCAGAGTTTGGCTGCAGTGCATTCTGGGACCTGTAGTTCAAATTGTTGCGTGCTTTTCTCACACCATAGACCCAATTACTGTTAGTAAACAAAGATGGTGCCCAGTTTCAGGCTTTTCAAGCTACGCAGGTGCATTTTCATTAAAAAATCGCAAAACTCTCTTTAAAAACTCAATTTAACGAACAGCAAGCGACTCCAGATCCATGTACAGTTAGCTACTGAATGTTAGCATGACGTTAGTAAGTGTCCCGACATTCAGCAACCTGATATTTACTTATATTGATGGAAAAACTCATGTGCACAAGAGAAAAGCTTTGAGCTACAAATCCCTTGATGAGTTTGACGACGTAATTTCGAAAAGTACAGGAGGTGAGTTACTGTGACATTGCTAAAGATTTTTGTGCAAGTTGTGTTAATTATTTATCAATTATCAGTGGAGAATTAGACTCACAGTAAACTGCACCTGTGGCTTTATTTTGTGCTGATTTCAACAGAAGATTATTGTATAAAAGACTCCGAGGATATACTTACATGACTCTGAGGCGATGTATTTGTTTTGATGTGATCCCTCATTTTTTCTATAGATTTTAGCGGCAAGCTAGTTAGCCCGAAAAAATCACGAGTTATAAAATGTGTCACTGGTGCAAACCCAAGGAACACATTGACGGTCAGAGCTTCGTTTGAAGTCATTGTTAAGTTTTCTAACCATTTAATTCGTTAGTACAGCTTACTCGTTTAGTATAGAAACTTATAGGGAAACTCTGCAGAGGCACCAGTGCGGCTCCGCCCCCAAAACGACGTAGGCTTTGAACGGGTCTATTAATAATCAGAAATCAACCCAGGAGCCACATGGAATCATCTTTAGGCCACATTTAGCTCCCAGTTTTAACAGCAAAATAATTTCTTTGACAAATACAAAATAGCTGTTTATATTACAAGGTGGAAGAGAGCGTTTTTAACTTTGAACTTTGACAGCCTTAAAAGCAGGATTCTCAGTTGTTTGTGAATGAAATGAAAGACCAACACCAAAAGCTCATAATATACACCTTTATATATAAGTACTTGTTCTTTTGAATCGTGTAGAGAAAGTTACACAGTGTCACTTCTTTAATGGATTGAAAAAGCATTTAAAGAGACAAGTTTTGGGCAGAATATAAACTTTGTGTTGTTCGCACTAGCAGCCTGCGGGGGCGCTCTCCGTCAGTGAATGAACCGTGCTTTTGACAATCCTGGACTAGTTCATGAGATTAAACTGTATGTAGCCTTTAATATATATGAGAAGGTGGTTATATTGTGCTGATTTAAACACGATTACAGCAACAGTATGAATACGTTTTTAGTCTTTTATTGCGTTTTTCAAGATTCAGGAAGGATTTAAAACTGCCATGTCATCTATTATAGACTTTTACAATGTTAAAATGTTTTGGTTTTAGGTTGTTTTATTGTTAAAAATCGGTTCCTCTGTTTTAAATGATTTTAAAGGAGATCTATTGTGATCATTGTTTCCTTTCTAATATCACAGCCTATTCAATTTTATTATATTTTTACTAAAATAGATTTGCCACAAAGATCTAGTGTGTTTTCTTCTTCTTGATTAGATTCCAGTGATAAAAATGTTATCTTGTTTATATTTTTAGCAAAACATTCCACTCTGGTCTCTTTCTATTTGCAAATCTTTTTGAAGACAGTTAAAATATGCCCAAATAAAGATAAATCTCATTTAATTTGGTCACTTTTTACAGTACATATTTCAGTCCTGATTTAATTAACTTAAGATCTTGTTTACTCCCGGTTTAAATCTGGTTTAATGCTGACAATGAGAATGATTGTTGTTTGGTCGTGGCGATAGTAATCATGATTAATCACTAAATCATGATATTTTATATCACAATAACCGCAATACTAATGCTGCATTCACATCAGACAGCGCATTTGCGTCAAAATTCGCGTGTAAGAGCGTATTTTGACGCAGAACATTTTCGAAGCTGATGCTGAGACATAAAGACACTTTAACGCCCAACGCGCTTCTTCAAGCTCCTCCTTGGCCTCACAGCAAGAAAGTCGGGTTCAGGTCCCGTTCGGCCGGACCTTCTGTGTGGAGTTTGCATGTTCCTCCCGTGTCTGGGTGGTTCCTCCGGGCACTCCGGTTTCCCCACCAACCAATAACATGTAGATTAGGGAACGCTTGGTGTGGTCGGAGGTTGAGGCGCCAGGTGTTAAGGCGAATCGCCTCTGCTGAGTTGCCCAGGGCAATTTACTGTCACTGAGTGGGAGGTTTCATCTCACTGTGAAGCGTTTGACTTTCTGTCTGTGAAATGCGTTATACAAATAAAGATTACTAATTACAGATCACGGTGAGAGAGACAAGGAGGGAGAGAGATAGAGGTTTGCTGCTTTTACAAAACGTAGCTTATTTTCTCCTCCTCAGGCAGTGTCCTTTTGCTGTCTCTGTCCTTTCCGGCTTCTCCGTCGTACAGCAGGTTTAAACACGGCACTGGGCATTTTTAATAGATCCATGTGAGGCGTTGTCAGTCCAGATCATGTCCATGTTGTTTGTTTTGCCGTGTCTCCAGATTTTCAAAGCAACAAACGGCCAAGCCTTTGAAAAAAAAAATTTTAAAATGTATTAAAAGACTTCAGTAAACAGTGGTCCTTTCCCCTTGATGTGAGAGGAGAACAACATGTCACGTGTCACAGGAGTATAGTCTCTGATTGGCTGACGCCGACTTCCAACGCGTCTAAAGATGGATTTTCCCAACTCCAAATTTCCCCAAGTTTGAGCTTCCAATCCGCAAGACGCTGCGTTTTCAGACGCCTAAACACTCATCAACGAAAGCCCCAGATGTCAACACGCACCACAAACACACTTGAACGCTCAAGACGCTGATTTACATTGACTTAAAGGGCACTGTGTAAGATTGAGAGGAATTTAATTATCACTTATAGTCCACAAACATTTAATCATATTTATTCTTTACAACATGAATACTTAAGAGAGCACTGTAACCAATCCACATCAACTGTGATACATTATACGTATTTGAAATGTTTTATTACGGGCCGGAATGTGGATTATTGATGCTAGATGCAGCATGCTTAATAGGCAAAATGCATGTGAAAGGCTCCCTCTGGTGTTCAAAAGTGGAAATCACTTTGTTTGTTTGTTTTTCTTACATAGTGCCCTTTAACATTGAAAATGGACGCAAAGACGACAAGACGCTGTCTGGTCTGAACGCAGCATAAGAGTTAATATTGTGACATCCCTGGCTGCAGAACAATTCAAGATTACTCAAACAAGCATGAATCAATCCAAATAAAACTTTGGGTAAACTAATGATGAGAGACACAGTTGTAACATGATTAAAACTGAGAAAAGTAGATTTTACACAATAGATCTCCTTTAAACGTGACTTTCTTCTTCCTGATGTGAACATGTCTGTGGTGCCTTTAAGAAAAACAGTTTTGTGCTTTGAACCATTTCCGCACAAATATTCATCGTTTTGTAGCAGTGAAACGCAGTCGATGTAGAAAAAAGAAGTTTTAATTAAACTGATAAAGCAGATGTATTTTTATTTTTTCATAGATTATAAATATAGAATATATCTCTATAAACATGTTTTCTTTTGTATTGTGTAAGATAACTTGCTTTCTTTGTGAGATGGGCCTATGTAATGATGCAAATATAGTGTATTATATTGTTCTATGTTCTGGTTTCTTGTGTTTTTATAGGACGGATTCAGAGGAAACAGTTTCTTTGTAGCTCTCAAACAGTAAATTAAATTAATGAAAAAGAATGTAAAGTCTGTCTATAAGCTGATGGAAGAAAAGAAAATGGCTGTGTATTTTGTAAACAACGAATAATGGTAAAGTCAGTTCTGTTTTTTAATGGGGCTGGGACGATACGCTTCATTTCAATACATTACTCACAAAATGTTACGATTCAGTATAAAAGAATAAAATCAAATTGTTTTACAAAACAGTAAATTTATGGTTCAATATTATTTTTAATCTGGTGATTTTTATAAGTACTTTATAACAGTTAATAGATAGTTAAGATGGAACTATTTAGTCTTTTATTTTTGTCAACATGGGGAAAATGACTAAATTCCAGAGGTGTGGACTTAAGAAAATGGACCAAGACTTAAAGGTCAGTGACTCCAGACTTGACTTTGTGACTTCAGACGACTTGATGCTTCTCCTCAACAAAATAAACTGTGTAATTTCAGAAGAAATGTAGAAATATGAGGTGTAATTTGATACAAAGTAGGGATGGGTTGATTCACTTAAAGGTGGGTAGCTGATTTTTACACTGCAGACACGATTTAGGTTTTAAATCTGACAACTTCCTCTCTTAAATCCTTCCACACATGGTTGCTATTGACATGTATTCATTTTGGTTGCATTTATGGCCTAAAAACTTGATTTTACAGACAACAAAGTGAAACTGGAGAGGACCACCCCAGCTCAGCCAATCAGAGCGCAGCATTCAGCTCCTGATTAGAACTAAAATTCTTTATTATTCAGTTCAGACAGTACTCAGAGGTTTCATTTTTTCACAAAGTGCTGTATTTACTATAGACTTTTTAGCGGAAAGCACACAGTTTATATTTTAAAACTAAAAAAGTTAGCTACCCCACCTTTAAGTCACGATTCGATTCAGTTTCGGTTTTGCAGCCATGATTTTTGATTTAGTTAGATTTTGTTATTTTAGCTATAGGCTTATTAACATTTTTTTTTTTTTTTAAGACACAAAATAAACCATCATAAATAACATTTAAAACAATTAACTGTTGTTAGTGCTCAGAACTTGTATTTTTTTTTTGAATATTTGAACAGTATCAGCAGTCATATATAATGTCCATATTCAGAGTCGTTAACCATCAGTTGTTAACGCAACATAATAATGCACGTTCAGTCAGGTCTTGCACAAGTTCAGGCTTTGTTTTTTCATACACAGTTATTATATACTATTATTGTATTATTGTGTGTAATATACCAGTGGTTTCCAAAGTTGTGAAGCAATTTTTGGGGTTGCGAGATGATTTCATGATGTTATTTTAAAGTGCATATGACCGGTTCCTACAAATTTCCAAATTTAATTTAATTTAGTAGATTAACACTAGTTGTAAATATAAATGTTAGTTTTACATGAATCAAGAACAAGTTTGTGAAGAAAAGTTTGAAATTATGATGAAAATAACAGGAAGTAGAGCAGAGTTCTAAACTGATGACATCACACTAGGGAGACAAAGACATTTTCAATTTTCTCACAATGAACATATTTTAATGACTTATAAACATAAATTTAACAAATTGAGCGTGTTGTTACATATTTTAATGTCTTAAGAAGTGAAAACCTGTTACATTAGAAGAGTTTTGGCCCAATTTCTGCATGCTGACTAGCGTGATGTCATCATCTATGAACAGGAAGTCAATTTTAACCCTAAAAATGGCTAAACTGAGATGCAACTTTGCAAAAATGTTTAATGAAATCTTGAATGTAATGGTCTTGACTTTGTTTTAGTGAAATGAGTAGTTCAACCTGTCATAGGCACTTTAAGTTTGACTCAATATTTAATACGTTTTTAACTGGAAACATCATGTTTTGTCTGATTTTGGTCATTTAAAGCTCTAAACTACTAAACTAGACAATTTAACCCAAGTTGAATTGTTTTCCAACTTAAAATTATAACAGAGATCTATTTCATTTTGCCTTGGGGAGGAATTACAAGTTGGTTTCATGGTCATTTTTGGGATCCCAGTCTGACATTATACAACTACAGACTGTGTGTGTATGGGTCAGTGGCTGCATGAGCAAAACAGATCGATTCTGGTCTTCGATCCCATCACTGCAAACTTTGAATGATTTTCAAAGCTTTCGAATAATTTTCTATCCGTAATACAAAAGACTTAGACTTGACTTGAGGCCAAAGACTTAAGACTAACTTTAGACTTGGTCCCACTTCTGACACATTTACAAAGAATAAAGCCCAGTATATCTCAGCTTTAAGCCTGTACAAAGTGCTAAATGTAGCTGATATTATATTGTTTTGTTTACTTGTTTATGTCAAAGAAACCACCAGCTTTTGCAGCAATCGTTCATGTAGTTTTAACATTTTACAAGCTGACTTGGTTTCATAACACAGTCAAATTTCTTCTTGGCTTTCAACCGTCATTTATCACAGACCGAAAAATCATTTTATTCCAAAAAAGGCTCGGATTGTCTTCATTTTTTATTGGCTTTGAAGCGTAATAAAGTTGGATTACTCGACTGCTCTGGAATGAGCGCGAACCAAACCATTACATCACCAACTTCCACGGCAAAAAGCAAAAATAATGAAGCTGTAAAAGAAAAAAACAAGGACTCGGTGCTAAAGCTTGTCGTGTTGTTTACAAAATCTCACTCAGAGGCAGAAATATTGGACCCGTTATGTTTTACTCTTTAGTCTTTGCAGAAAATTGTGCTGAAACATGAGATTTGTTTTGTGAAAATAAAACAGGACGATGCCTTGTCTTGAGCTGTGGCTTTGGTCGGTGCAATGCATTCTGGGCTGTTGAAAGTGATTAAAATCTTGTCTATGCATCAATGCTGTGTCTAGTGTCTATTTTGTTATTATTATGGAGTCTAGTTTAATTATAGTAAGAAGTAACATTAACAAAATGATGGAACAGGTCAGTGAACAAAACTGACAAACTAGGAACTTGTTTAATCTTTTCTGGCTGAAGTTCATCCAAAACATCTCATAAAGGTTGAAACTGCTGTCACATAAAGCTGTTAAGTTGTTATTTCCACAATATGACCAAATTTCTTTTAATGTCAATGTAACTAAATCGACATCAGAACTGAAAAAGCTGAATCCATGCATCAGTAGACTTACGACAGAAAATATTGTCATCTTTTAGAGGAAGATAAAGCTGACAGACATCTGCATATAAATGAAACAAAGTTCCATGCATGCTTCTTAAAAAGAACCAAGGGGAAAGAAAATACAATGAAAACAGAAGGGGGCCGAGAATAGACCCCTGAGGAACTCCACATGTCAGAGGTGACTTTGCATCACCAATTTAAACATAAAAATTAATAAGAAAATAAGATGAAATCACTAGACTCTAGATGATGCCTAAACCTACCCGGTACTTACCTGTTTCCCTAAAGAAAATGTCCCCACATGGCTTCAAACAAAACGCTTTTTCAATTGCGTGCTAAATCTACAACATATAATAAGTTCGCAAAAAAGACATGAAATCGCGGTGCATTATGGGCAACACAGTCTCACAAGAAAGCGTACATATACAGTAGCCTACCACGACACAAAAACAGCGTATATGAACACATATACGCTATTTATTTTTTTGCGTACTTATGTTACGCCGTACTTTTAACACATATGAAAAAGCAGAAAAATGATACGAGTTTTGGTTGAAGCCACTTGGAAACATTTTCTTTAGGTGTAACAAATAACTTTAAGCATCAGTTACTAAAATGGGTAAGTTTAGGGCTGGTTAAGATTAGAATCAGGATTTCAGTAATATTCATAAAGAAGAACATATCTTAACAACCACCATAGAAATGAACTGGGACTTTGACGCGTGGCATTGTTACGCAAAATAGCCGTGACCTCGTGTAATCATACGCAATTTACATGTCCTGTAATGTCATGGTAAAAGTATGCTTTCTTGTGGGACCGGGTTGTTATGGGATAGTGTGACGACAACTGCGGGAACTCTGTTTTCTGGTGCGTTCAGACCGGACAGCGTATTTGCGTTTTTGCATCTATTTTCAATGTTAAGTCAATGTAAACCTGCGTCTCAAGCGTGTTTGCGGCTCGCATTGGCCTCTGGGGCTTCTGTTGATGCACGTTTCTGCCTTTGAAGGTGCGGTGTCTTGCGAAATGGAAGCTCAAACCTGTGGCAGAGCGCAGGAGTTGGGAAAATCCATCTCCAGACGTTTTGGATGTCAGAGACTACACTCCTGTGACACGGGACATGTTGTTCTCCTCTCACATCAAGAGGGAAGGAGGACTGTTTACTGAAGTTTTTAATAACTTTTTTTAACAAAAGGTTGCTTGTTTGGGGCTTTTTTCAAAGGCTTGATCACTTGTTGCTCTTAAAATCTGGAGGCACAGCAAAACAAACAACACAAGACTGATCTGGACTTACAACGCCTCACATGGATCTATTAAAATGCTCATTGTCATGTTTAAACCACTGCTGTACGACGGGACACTGGAGGAGCCGAGGAGGACAGAGACAGCAAAAGTACTGCCTGGAGGAGGAGAAAGTTGTGCTATCGGGTAAGCTACGTTTTATAAAGACAAGCCTCTATCTCTCTCTCTCCTGCCTTCTCTCCCTCAACTGTCTATGAGTTAAACAAAGCTGCAAACCAGTGGGAACGCAAAGAAGCGCGTCGGGCGTAAAAAGTGTCCTTTGGGCGCTTGTTGCGGCGTCAGCTTCGAAAATACTCTTCATCAAAATCCGCTTCAACACCGAACTTAGTCACTCAAACGCTTCTGGTCTGAACGCAGCATAATGAAGTGTTATTCAGTGTTAACTACATGGAATTTTCAATATTATAAATCTATAAAAGCTGCACCTAATAAAGCATCTTCTTCGTTGTGTAAGTTTTAAATACAGTGATTTCCTCTTGCAAACTCGACACATCCTTTTCTGACATAAGTACTACCTCAGCCCTTCGACCTCTGGCTCTGCTGCGGTCTCGTCTCCGCGCCAAACGTCGGAGTGCGCCCCGTGGAATTCTGGGTAATTTCAGGCCTGTGGTTTTGGCCGCTGCGGCTGTGGAAACGCTGCGGTCGAACCAGGAACAAGCTGCACCTCCGAGAAACACGTCACAAAACACAGAAATATCAGAGAGACAAAACCAGCGCTGAAGCCACAAGTGAGAGAGAGAGAAGAGGCCGAGGAGAATTTAGACTGAAAATGTTAGGATTGGGTTACAGTCAAAATAAAACAGCAAAGTAAGACAAAGATGAGCCCATCAATTATGTTTCTCTTTTAGGTTTGTGCAGCTGCTCGAGCGGAGTTTGAAGGTGCATTTTGTAAGTCACATAATTCAGGTGAGGGTTCTCTTTGAAGATTTTAATGCTTTGGCTAAGGTTTGACAAAATAACATTAATACAATCTATCTCCACAGAGGAAATGCAGGTGAATGCTGATAGGACGGTCACAAAATGCTTTTCATGGTGTTTTGTTGTTGTTGTTGTTGTTGTTGTTGTTTTTTATCCTTTATTTAGCCTGGAAGGTCCCATTGAGATACAATATCTCTTCTTTCAGGGAGTCCTGGTCAAGAAAAGCAGCAAATCAATACAAAAATAAGATACAGACAAACATGCACAATAAATTATATCAGAGCATATTTAAAAACAATGGCAATATTCTACTAAGTTGTTTTAAAATATGTTAAAAATGAACAATAGTGGGCAGTGAGGTGAGACCTAGAAACTCCTGCAGTTCATTCCAAACACTGAAGGCAGTTTTTCCAAGCTCAGTCCGAGCACAGGCTCCTTCAAAACAATCCTGTCTGAAGACCTAGTGTAATAGGTTTAAACCCACACGAGGGACCAGATTGGAGAAGTGTGTGGTAGTGGGGATAAACTCACTCAGGTATAAGATCTGACCGGCAAACTGGGCTGAGGGGAGCGTTCCCTTTAGCTCAATGTGTTTGTCGGTCGACCGCCCTGTGGGAGACCCGGGTTCAACTCCCGATCAGGACACAACACAACGCAGAGCAAAACATAAGGGTCACACTTGTGCTGTACTCAGAAGCATTAAGTGACAAAAGACTACACAGTGTTTCCCATACATAGACTAATTCATGGCGGGCCGCCATAGTCTATTTTTAGCCGCCATAGATCATTTTGACATTTTTCTTTTATAAATTATTATTGCAATTCCTATTATTGTCGTTAGGTCTATTAAAGCATGTTTTGCAGCCTGGCAACGTATTGCAAATACGGTAAATTCTCGCTCGCTCCAGCACCAGCCCAGCCTCTCTTGACCAAACGAACACACGCACCAACTTTTCACAAAATCTCCGACTTTCTTCCCTCTGCCGCGTGCTCACCGCGAGCTTGTGCCTGCAGCTATCGCTCTCTGTCTCTCTCTCTCTGACTCTCTCTATCTCTATCTCTCTCTCCCTCTCTCTCTCTCCACCGTCTCCTCAACTGCGTTAGCCCAAAGTGAGCTGTGCTCGCGCCGAAGTGAGCTGTGTCCAATTCGTACGGACAACCCGCCTGGCTGAGCCCGTGCCTTGTAAAGCGCACGGATAGGCACATAACGCAGAGCGCGTAGGGCATCACTTGCTCTGGGGGCACCAAGCCGAGCTGCTCTGTCCAGCTGCTGAACTCATAAGTGACAGAAAAGTCTGGTCCAGACGCATGTGCCGATGATTCTTAACACACAGCGCGAAATCAAAGACCCTGGAAACCCTTTCGAAATCAGGAACATGTTCTACAACTCATAAGCTCTTAGCCAATCTTATTTTGCGTCAATAGGACACATATTGAGCCAGTTACGAGCAGAAAAAGCAGATGATTTAAGACGGCTGCAGATTTGAACACGTAAATTACCGCGGCGAAATACGGCGGATTTTGACACATTTGTGTTTAGATTCTTTCAGAGGGAAACACAAACCATGAATCTAGTCTATTTGTCCTGACAAAAGTTACAGATAGTATTTCCTCAAACTGTAGCGCGAGGACGCAGCTTACGCTGAGCTGTGTTCAGTGAGTGCAGGAGAAGGAACAGTGGCGGAGCAGAGGGCAGTTTGAAGGGGCGAAGAGAGATGGGGCCCACTGGAAAGCAATTTGGAAAAAAATGAAATTAATGGATTTACTGTTCTAAAACATCACAGATAAAAGGAAAATGTATTTATTATGTATTATCTATGTTTTTAAGACACAAAAATAAATAAAAAAATAAAATATATAAAAAATAGCACATTAAATAAAAAGCAATTGTTATTCCCCCTATTTTTGTAACATATGGTTCTAACTTACTTTGTAATAACTGAGTTGAAATTAATAGTAATATGAACAATAAAATGTTTGTAAATGCAGCATTGTATCACAAGGGGGCACTGATGTACAGCTATGAGTTTATAATTGTAGGTTAGGAATCGTTTATCAAATATTCTAATTTGATAGGAGGTTTCTGCTCAATGAACACAAGCACTTTTGAGTCCTTCTTCACAAGAAATAGGATATGTTTTTCCATAAGGGCTCATATTAAGAATTTAAACCTACACTATTCTTTCAACAAAAGCAAAGCTGTGGGATATAATTATAGTATCTAAAATTCACCAAAATGCAGGAAATCACATGTGTTTGTGTCAAAATTCCCTGGGGGAGGACCCCAGACCCCCGACTAGGCTGAGACCTCGTCCCCCATAGTCTCTCTGAAATCTGTGGGAAACACTGCTACAAATATAGCTTGGCAGTTTTTCAGACAAAGCTTTAGAATAAACACAAGCAAATGTAGTGACCGACGCAATAGGTTTTGGAGCAGTAAGTTGAATAAATGCAACATTCCAGTCATAACATCATGTAGTTGGTGGCACTCTGACTTGTGTTTGGTAAATAATTGGGTTTTCAGTTGTCAGAAAGTGTCTGCATTCATGAGTAAACTGTTAAGCCATGTTTACACTGCAACTATGGTTAGAAAAATGCACCATCCTCGTTAAATTGTGTACTGTATGTAATCTGTATTCAGACACAAATTACCACACACATAACCTGAAACAATTACTGACACATGTTTATGCTCTACTTCCTGGACAACAAAACGACCAAAAAGCAGCGATTTGTTAAATTAAAAAGTCACACCTCCTGTGAAGCGATGGAGCCCCAGTGATGCAACGTCAGAAGGTTTCCACGAAGTTAAATGGCTGATGATCAGACTTGGGAAACAAAGCTTTACAGCAAGGCTATTCAAAGTGCGGCGCAAGATATATGTTTTACCAGATTCTGTTTGGCCATTTAAAAGCAAGGACATTGGCAACAAAACCCAACAAATAAATTCCTCAACAAACAAAATCAAAAACATTTAATTTAAGAACAGAGATGTAATGAGTTGAACTGTGAGTGATCTTAAAATCTGTCAAAGAAAAATGTGAGAGAAGCTTCAATGTTCCTGCTGTTTATCTGTTTTTTAAGGTTTGTATTGTTGGATTTTATTCATCCCAATGTAAAGAGATCGCTAGTGAATAGTACCATTTTGATTGTTTGTGAATAATAAATGTAAAACACATTTGTAGTTAAGTTTGTAATCTGGCCCTCTGACCTTAGCTCTCAGAAAAGTTGTCCCGCTTGTAAATATAATTAAATAACTCTGCATTACAGGATAACATTTCATACCAAATCTACCTGTGGTCATTCTGAAAGTCCATGAGCTTAAACAAAATCACTTTCTCATCGCATCTCAGACGGACCATGGGAACAGTTCGTTGGCTGCTGCAGAGCTGATGTCATCCCAGTGTTTCTCTAAAAAACTCTTTGTCCTGAACACATCACTGGCTCAGAGCTCTGGATCAACATTTCCTTTGGATCCGCAGCAGCGACAGAAGAGACAGGACTCATCAGTTAAAGAGGATTTCTGCTGTTTGTGTGGGGCCCGAGCTCTGAAGGACGCTCTGAGATCATGGAGAGATTTAAACCAAAACCTTGTACTGACAGAAAGCAGAACATCACATAAGCAGCAGAGGCTCAAGAGTAAGTTTCCCAGCACAGTTTTTGAGGTCGATATGTTGGAAGGTCCTGGATATAAATGAAATGGACTTCACAAGATTGTTAGTTTGAGCAAAGAGAAATGTTTGAACATAAAAACACTTGATCAAAACCAACAGAAACATTAGAAAATTAGAAACAATATGTGGTCAATGAAGCAGAAGCAGATTGTTCAACAGCAATCAACAGAAGGATAATTGTCCAGAGCAAAGAGAACCACAGTGAAGGACAAATCCACTGAAGAAGCTCATATTTTAAGCCTGTTTTCACTCTAGAAACATTTGGTTCAAACTTTAGGCCTTTCCTGTTCAGTTTGGTAAAGTCCTGTCCCACAGACCATGATCCGGACCAAACAACTGGTCCTTTGAGCTGCAAAAATGGCCGCACCAAGGTCTGGTCCTGACAGTGTTGGGAGTAACTCATTGCAAAATTTACTAGTTACTGTAATATACAGTATTCCCCTGTTGAGTGACTAAATAATGTACCTCATTACTTATAAAAATGTTGACAGTATATTACTAGTTACAATCTGAGTAACTAAAGTTCCTTTCATTGAAAATAATTGCTTTTATATTCTATTGAAAACGACCAAAACACCACTAAAATACTGTCTATTGGCTTAAAAAAACATCTAAAAGACATTGCCAAAATCAAAAGTATAGTGTCGTCAAGCCTGACTTGGAGAGACTTATCCATGCTTTTGTCTCCAGTAGGTTAGACTATTGTAACGGCCTGTTCACTGGCCTATCCAAACGAGCTGTAAAACAGCTGCAGTACCTCTGCCTCAAGTCCTGAGCAAAACCAGAAATTATGATCACATTAGTCCTGTAGGTCTTGTAGGTCAGAGAATAGACTTTAAAACAGCACTGCTTGTGTTCAAGTCTCTCCATGGACTATCACCGAAGTAAAGAGTCAGGACTAAACGTGGACCAGAGTCAGGACTAAACGTGGACCAGAGTCAGGACTAAACGTGGACCAGAGTCAGGACTAAACGTGGACCAGAGTCAGGACTAAATGGACCAGAGTCAGGACTAAACGTTGGACCAGAGTCAGGACTAAACGTGGACCAGAGTCAGGACTAAACGTGGACCAGAGTCAGGTCAGGACTAAACGTGGACCAGAGTCAGGACTAAACGTGGACCAGAGTCAGACTAAACGTGGACCAGAGTCAGGACTAAAACAGAAAAAAAAAAAAAAAACAGGACCAGAGTCAGGACTAAACGTGGACCAGAGTCAGGACTAAACGTGGACCAGAGTCAGGACTAAACGTGGACCAGATCAGGACTAAACGGACAGAGTCAGGACTAAACGTGGACCAGAGTCAGGAACTGACAGACGGTGGACCAGAGTCAGGACTAAACGTGGACCAGAGTCAGGACTAAACGTGGACCAGAGTCAGGACTAAACGTGGACCAGAGTCAGGACTAAACGGACCAGATCGATGGACCAGAGTCAGGACTAAACTGGACCATCGGACTACGGGAGTCAGGACTAAACGTGGACCAGAGTCAGGAACTGGAGAGTAGGGATAATTGCCTTCATGTGGAATTTTTTCTTAATGTGATGTAAAGCATTTTGTGTTTTTGGTTTGATTTGATTCATAGCTTATAATAATTGCCCACAAGTCTATTTTTTATTTTTTAAGTTAACAGAATTATTTTCTAAATCAATTCGGTTTGAAGTGGAAACAGGGGTTTTAGTTGCCTGACCAGCCAGCCGGGGAAACCAAAGAAAGAGACAACAATTTCGTCGTCCAAGGTTAGGACGATCCAATAACAATAACAATGCACCTTTAATAAACATAAAACACATTACTTCATTTCAATTCTCCTCATTTACTCACAGCTCTGCCCGTGTGAATCCATTTTCCTGACTCTGTTCTATCTTTAGCCTGTTCGCTCTGTTTCTCATGGACATATTTCAGATTTCGTGACACGGTGACCCCAGTTTGACCCTGAATTTGACCCAAAATTCCTGCGTGGCTGGTCTGAAGTCCTCTTTCATGTTGCAGACTCACTAAAGCCTGTATTCTGAGTGTGCATAGGTGTGTGAAAGCTCCATCTCGCTCCTAATCCAGCGAACTTCACACTGACTGCATGTTGTATCAGGAAAGTATTGCAGTGCCGGTTGTTTTTTGGTCTCCTGTGGTGCTTCTTGTTCTGTAAACTATGCCCAGAATGTGACTCCCTGGCACAGTTTGACCCCAAATTGCAGCGCGGACCGTCCATCCCACAAGTGGAAAACGATCGGATGTGTTTAAAACTCAAGAGGTTTGGAATAGCGAAGTGAAAACAAAGTCAGAGCAATACGGTTATATTTTAACTTCTCCATGGATTTGTGGTTAAGCAGTAAACTAATAAAATGAGTAATAATGCACAATGATGAACCGTAAACGGCTTAAAGGTGCACTGTGTAACTAAATTACTATATAACATGTTTTATAATGTAGATGTCTTAAATCAATATAATTCTGTGGTTTGAGTGTTCTTAAACGAGCACAAAATAAACTAGAATACCTCTTCCTGTGGAAACTATGCTCTTATATATATTTTTCACATTAAACGGTGAGCTGTGTAACTTTCTGAAAGTGAAAAGCCAACTACAGAATTAAGGCCTTGTTCACACAAAGACAAAATAATGATAATTTTAAAAACAAATTGTATAAACATGGAGCTGTTTTAGGATTTGTGAGCGTGAAGCCGGTGTAATCCCTGTGTAGCATTACGAGAGGTAGGGGCCATAATTTTTCAGTCTGACCATTACTTGTTTTAAATGTACAGCAACGCCACCCCTAAGATTAAGCTTAGGGAAAGGGAAACTAATCCCCACAAGGTCACACAGGTTCTCTTAACTGAATAGGACAGAGACATAGTAAATAAAAATTATAATGTTGACATTTATTTGTATAAATATAAATACTGTATATTCCTTAGGTTAAATATTCCCGGTACAACAGCACAAGACATTGTCCATATAATCGTTCCTTTCAGCCCACTGTCCCAGGTAACTCCAGACCCCACATTATATACAAAATGAACAGTCCACACAAATAAACAGTGTCCTGCGCTCACTTTTCCCTTAGGGTTTTTTGAGTTTTTCCTTGCCGAGAAGGAGGGTCTAAGGACAGGGGATGTTCTGGACAATCATTCATCTGCTCTACTAATAATCTGCTTGATCAAATGTTTCATTGAATGTGTATTGTTTTATTGAATATGTATTGTTTTATTTTGATTTCCTATTATTCATATTTGCTAAAATTAATAATCTTGGGAAGTCCTCAGAGACGACTGTTGTTGTGATTTTGGGCTATACAAAAATAAATTGATTGATTGATTGATGATAGAGATGGGTGCTTGACGCTATCACCACCCCAACCACAGGACCGACCACTGTCCGATTGCAGGAAATATTCAGTCTGTCCACAATACATTGTGCAGAGCCACGGGGAAAATGACCCTTTGAGAACGAAGAAATGAATCACAGCGAATAAAAAGGGGAGACCCAATGCTGAGCAGGAACCGAGATTTGTGACACCGTGTTCGCCTCACCCACGAGGAACACTCTGCACGCCGAGCCTCGTACAACAGAAAGCAAGAACGCCTCAACACTGAACTTGTCACCGCAGCTTGACGCTGAAAGACGATGACTTCAGTAGCTTATTACCAGCTAGAGTTAAGGTTCTCGTCGGCTCGTGGCTGCCATCCCTTCTCCTGCAGCGTCTGACGTCGGTAGGGGGTTACTACACCTGTAACTGACCAGAGTGTGGCGCTGTGACACTGACACAGAAAGTCACAAACCTAGAGGAAGTCTTGACACTGAGCATGAGCAGAAAAGTTGCTGAATGTAAACAAAACTAACTTATCAAACATTCTGAATGAACGACGTGGATCTAAAACCTACAGAAGAGACACAGAAAGTAGATTTATGCTTCAGATTCTTTGGAATATTTTGACAAAGCTTCCAAACGAATTTAATGGAGAGTTTAGTTGATTTGTTTAATATTTCCGTGTCTTCTGTGGTTTATGGTGCAATGAGACGCACAGTGAACATCATATAAAGGTCAGTACATTCTATAGATGAGACGTACCTCTGGGAAAGTGATGTCATCAGTGTAACCGCGGAGACGCTAAACCAGAGTTTTTAAATCTTTTCACTCTGGGACCTGGTTTCAGAAAGATTCATTTTGAGTGTCCTGAAACTCCTGCTTTAATGTGGACTGACGTGTTGTTTGAGCCCGATCTCACAAGAAAGTGTACATTTACCACGACATAACGCAACAGCTGTTTTGTGTAAATATGCTACGCGTCACAGTCCCAGTTCATTTCTATGGTGGTTGTTAAGACGTGTTTATGAATATTAACCAAATCCTGGTTGTAATCTTAACCTGCCTCAAGCTCCAGCCCTAAATTTACCCAATAGTAACTTGATGCCTAAACTTACCCATTTCACCTGAAGAAAATGTCCCCAAGAGGCTGCAACCAAAACTCGTGTTTTTTTACGCTTTTTCATATCGTGCTAAATGAACAGCGTAACAGATGTACTCAAAACAGTGTCGTGGTAAATGTGCGCCCTCTAGTGAGACTGTGTAGGTTGTTTAGGTCAAATATTTGTTCTGAAACGCCTGAGTTTGGACACGTGTGGACAAGGCCTTAATACGGCTGCTCGATTATAATGAAAATAATAATCGCGATTGTTTAAATTATTATTGAAATCATTGATTATTCATTCATTAATTTTCAACCGTTTAATCCCGTCAGGGGTCGCGGGTGACTGACTGGAGCCTATCCCAGTGACTTTGGGCCTTAGGCGGGGGAACACACTGGACAGTGGCCAACTCATCACAGACGATTATTGACATGATTATTTGCTTTGAGCAAGTGCAGAGCTCCTTGAATGCAGAGAATGATCAGATAAAATGAAATGTGTGACTCACAGAAAAAAACTTGTAAATGTTTTCTACAATTGCAAAGAAACTATTGAGACTTAGTTTTCCAACTCAAAACATAGACATAGACAATCATTCTCTCTCTCAAACTCTCATCTCAGAGTTTGAATCTTTTAAATCAAACGCTCCAGGTCGTTGCAGCAGCAGTGGCTTTTGGAAGCTGTTTTTTCCTGTTTTGTGTTGAGTTTGTGGTTCTGGAGTTTATATTCGGTTGTTTTCTCTCTTTCCTGCAGGACAAACCTCTTCTGTTTATTTTCCGCTGAGAGAGAAACCAGTGGAACTCTGCCTCTGTCCACATCTGCACTGCACACGGCGAGGTTTCATTTGTCCGAAGCATAAAGAGTCTTTTTGTGTCTAAACTGTGACTGAAGAGATGGACCGACACACACACACACACACACACACCTGCTCCTCTCGTGTCAGCGCTATTTTGAACTGTTTACAACGCTTCTCTTCAGCAAATATCACAGCTTTTCATAAGAGAGATTTATGACTTTATACATTTAGGAAGGAGGATGGAAGTTAGATTGCTTTGTCCTTGTCAAATAAATAAACAAATAAAAATAAACAATGGTGACATGCTGTGAAAAGCGTTGAAAAACATGCAATTTTTTTGATGGCTTTTTAGGTACATTTAGCTCTGAGGCTTGGATTTGGTTAGAATTTGGATTTAGCGTTCACACAGTGTAACCTTTACCTTAAAATAGTCTTAAACAGGAGCAGATACTAGTATAATCTGATCTTTTTCTTGAACATAAAAACTGGGAAGCTCCTTCATCTCGATTGATGGTGTCTGGGCCTCGCTTCCTGATTTCTACTATGGCCTCCTTGATCCAGCGTTTGAACTTGTTGTTTTTAGCTTCAAACCCACTCCGTCTCAGACCATGATGTGATTGACTCACATTCTCCTTTCACCTAGCTGGGACTCCCTTCTCCAGAAACCACTGGGCGGCAGGAGGCGTGGCCAGGCTTAGGGTTAGGGTGACCCAGGTCGCATCGGGTTGACCACGCTCACTAAAAAGTTGTCTGAATAGAAGAAATTAAGTTACTGCTAATACTATTGAAGACAAGATTAACATCCGAATGGTACGTTCACACCAGACAGCGTTTCAATGTTTTCAATGTTAAGTCAATATAAACCTGCGTCTTGAACGTTCAAGCGTGTTTGCGGTGAGTATTGACGTCTGGAGCTTCCATTGATGCACGTTTCTGCCTCTGAAAACGCGGCGTCTTGCAGATTGAAAGCTGCAGAAGTTGGTAAAATCCATCTTTCACGCGTTGGAAGTCGGTGTCAGTCAATCAGAGACTACACTCCTGTGACATGCTGTTCTCCTCTCACATCAAGGGGAAAGGAGGACTGTTTACTGAAGTGTTTTAATAACTTCTTTAAACGAAAGGTCGCTTGTTTTGGAGGCTTTTCTCAAAGGCTTGCCCGTTCGTTGCTTTGAAAATCTGGAGACACGGTAAAACAAACAACATGGACATGATCTGGACTTACAACGCCTCACATGGATCTATTAAAATGCTCGTTGTGGTGTTTAAACCTGCTGTACGACGGGACACTGGAGGAGCCGAGGAGGACAGAGTAAGTTACTTTTTATAAATGCAACAAGCCTCTATCTCTCTCCTTCTCTCTCTCAACGTGATCTGTCTACGAGCAAAACAAAGTCTGCAAATGAGTTATACTCGGTGTTATCTTTGTATCCTTCAGGACAAACCTCTTCTGCAAACAAGCCGGAGTTCGAAGAAGTGCTTTGAGGCGTTAAAAGTGTCTCTTTGTCCCCCAAAGCCTTGACGTGCATTGGGGTGTTTTGGACGCCTATTTGGGCGTCAGCTTCGAAAATGTTCTGCGTCAAAATATGTTTTTACACGCGAATTTTGACACAAATAAGCTGTTTGGTGTGAACGCAGCATAAAAGAAAAGAACGTGTGAATAGGCATGCAGAAAACAGAAACTGCATTCATAAGACTCATTCATAAAGTAGCGTTGTACATGTTAATACAGCTTTTACTGAAAACAATTCCAATGTAGTGTCTCCAGAGTTCACTTGGACCTGACCGTGAGTTTCAGATCTAAAACTCTTGATTTTTGTATATAATAAAGAAGAATGAGTCTAGTAAATGGACTTCAAACTCAGGAGAACACATGTAAAGCTGATCTAAATGTGAAGCAGGTCAATCCTCCAGCTCCTCCTGAGACCCGGGTGAAGATCTGGAGGTGGGTGAGTCATAATCTATAAAAACAAACACACGCGATAAAATGAGAATCCCTATGGCCGCAGTTCAAACAAGGAGAGCGTTTAGCCGGAATCAGATAAGAATTAACTCACGCTCCCTCTGTAATAAGCCATTTAAAAGACTTATGAGAGGCTGAGAAAAGGTTTAATTGTGGCCAAATGTTTAAAAGTCCAGCATGAAGTAGAGAGAAAACAGTCTCCAAAGTCAAATCAAATAGAAACTTGAACAAACGTGTGTAAATGTGCAATCTCTGTTCAGTTACTACAACACAAACATTGCACCGCAGTCAGTGTTTCTCTGGTTTATGTCAAAGCAGTTGAACACAATATTTAAGGTGAAGAAATTGTCTCCCGTTCTAGTAAAAATGTGAAAGAAGTTTGCTAGTCATTCTTAGAAGATGCATAAGATCAGAAATCTCAATTTGAAGTTTGCTTGCCGTTAGCTCAAAGAACAGTTTTGCATTTTAACTTTTATCTACAAAAAGGTTTGTAAACTCAAAAATGACGTGGGATTTTTGTAAATGTGGTTGATAAGTTTGTATTAGCGGACACTTTCTGGATCATTCATAAGTTGTGTTTTTTGAGTGCTAATGCTAACGACTTAAGGAGAAAACACAGGAGACGCCTCAGTGAAGTTGGCCCGCATCAAACGCAAAAAATATGCAAATCATTTCTGCTTCATTTGTGCTGCAAAAAGTTGTGTTTGCGCTGCGTTGAGCTAGGAAGTTTATTTTTGTTTGGGACAAAGCCAGAGGGGTAGCCAGGGTGGCCAGTGCCACCTCAAAAATTGCCCTTGCCACCCTCGTTGCCACCTTTCTAAAGACGGCAATGTGAAATTATTATCATTATATTTTGGTAAGGATTTGGTGAACTATGGCACTGAAAACTATCATTTCCCAGCACCTGTGAACGCACCCTGAAGCTACGTCGGTGCGTGGCGTAGAGCCGCTCTGCAAGCCTTCTTTCATTTCATTAGTTGTGATCTGGTCCAAAAACACATCATGAATATGAATTGTTTCATAATACAGTAAAACTGTAGTTTGAAACAATACACTTTAGTTGTATTGTTTTATATTATAAAACATTTATATATCCCCTTTGAGAATGTCCCAATTCAATGAATTCAATTCAAAGCATTTTATGTATCTCCAAGGAGCCAAAGTAGTTTTAACTTAACTTAATTTCTATTGAATTGTGTGACTTTTTACCTCCAAAAAGTGCACTTTTAAAATGATTGCTTGAGTACAACTCAATCTTTAGGAAAAAGTTATTATCCACACATTGAAACTAGCACGATAGTGCTCAGAGTTACCACTGACAAAAATTATGAAAAATTAAGATTTTCGGTGTCAAAAATACTTACACTTGTCTGTGCCCAAGAGCTCCTAAAATTCACCCCACATTTCAAAAATACCGTGATAATGGTGTCAATAATCTTGTTTTTTTCTTTCCCCACACACAAGGAATTTGTGATGTCATTATTGTGGACTCCTTTGAAAAATCCTTAACACCCCTTGTCCACCCCCTTGCATAAAAGTTTGGCTCCCCCACTGACATGGTGATAAAAATCTTTAAAATTATCGTGTTAAAGCATTTAACTTGATCTGCTGAAGCCTGGAAAAACCCTGAGCAACACTTGGCAAATTGGAATGTTTGCAGGCATGTGAATAGGAAAAATAACAAGAGCGACTAATAATAATTAATGTGAACACAAAATGCATTAGGGGCCCATGAACAAAGTTTGAACCTGGGGCCCAGAATGTGATGCTACGCCCCTGATACAGAGAGATAACAATCTGGACTTTTCAGGCAAAAAAATACATACACTGTAAAAAAAAATCATACAGTCAATGAGTTAAGTGAACTTAAATCTTTGTGTTCATGTAACTTACCAATGTAAGTCAAATATTTTCAGCTTAGACGTTTAAGTTAAGAGAGAAAGAGAGGGAGAGAAAGAAAGAGAAAGAGAGGGAGAGAAAAAAAAGAGAGAGAGAGAAAGAAAGAGAAAGAGAGGGGGAGAGAAAAAGAGAAAAAAGTGAGAGAGGGAAAGAGAGAGGGAGAAAAAGAAAGATAAAGAAAGGGATAGAAAGAAAGACAGAAAGAAAGAAAGAAAGAAAAAGAAAGAAAGAGAAAGAGAGAGAGAGGAGAGAGAAAGAGAGAGAAAGTGAGAGAGGGAAAGAGAAAGAAAGAAAGAGAGAAGAAGAGAAGGAGAGAAAGAAAGAGAGAGAAAGAGAGAGGGAGAGAAAGAAAGAAAGAAAGAAAGCGATAGAGAGAAGAAAGAGAGAGGGAGAGAAAGAAAGAAAGAAAGAAAGAGAAAGAGAGGGGGAGGTAATGAGGAGATAGAGAGAGAGAGAAGAAATAGAGAGAAGAAGAAGAAGAATTTTCAAGCTAAACTGCTTCATATTTTTTACAGTGTAGATCTGTAAATAGTTCAAACACATCGTGTACTTTTAATAATACTGTACAGACATTAAAAACAGACATATCTTTTCCATTCACTAACACAGACACATGTTCACGAGTCTGACCGATTTAAACGAGTGTAAAATGTGAAACCAGGTCTAAATGTAAACCACAAGCAGAACAAAAGCCGCTCTGAACCAGGTCCAAACCAGGTCTAAATCACGGCTGCAGTAGAGTTTGAAATACTGTTCGCTCGGTGGATATAATCAGGTCAATGTGATGACAGAGAATGAGAACACTTGAACAAACAAACTGCACCAATCAGTTTGTCCCAGACTGAAGTCATGTTCGAGAGAAACGGAGAGAAGCAAAGTGTTGTCAGGAGAAATAAACATGTCCTCAGAGACCCTCGTTCTCTTTCTCTCTTTTAATCTGCTTTTCTCTTTGTCTCTCATCTCGCACTTTCTCTTTCTCTCTCTATCTCTCTCTCTTCGTCTCTTACTCTCTTTCTCTCTCCTCCCCCTCTTCTCTCTCTCTCTCTTTTCTCTTCTCTCTCTCTCTCCTTCTCTCTCTCTTTTCTCTTCTCTCTCTCTTCTCCCTCTCTCTCTCCCTCTCTCATCTTTTCTCTCTCTTTCACTCCCTCTCCTCTCCCTCTCCTTTTCTCTTCTCTCTCTCTCTCCTTCTCTCTCTCTTTCTCTTCTCTCTCTCTTCTCCCTCTCTCTCTCCCTCTCTCATCTTTTCTCTCTCTTTCACTCCCTCTCCTCTCCCTCTCCTTTTCTCTTCTCTCTCTCTTCTCTCCCTCTTTCTCTCTCTCTCCTTTTCTCCTCTCTCTCTTTTCTCTCTCTCTCTTCTCTCTCTCTCCCCCTCTCTCTCTCCTTCTTTCTCTCTTCTCTCTCTCTTCTCCCTCTCTCTCTCCCTCTCTCATCTTTTCTCTCTCTTTCACTCCCTCTCCTTTTCTCTTCTCTCTCTTTTCTCTTCTCTCTCTTCTCCCTCTCTCTCTCTCCCTTTCTCTTCTCTCTCTCTCTTTTCTCGTCTCTCTCTTCTCCCTCTCTCTCTCTCCCTTTCTCTTCTCTCTCTCTTCTCTCCCTCTCTTTCTCTCTCTTCTCTCTCTCTCCTTTTCTCCTCTCTCTCTTTTCTCTTCTCTCTCTCTCCCCCCTCTCTCTCCTTCTCTCTCTCTCCTTCTCTCTCTTCTCCCTCTCTCTCTCTTCTTCTCTCTCTCTTCTCTCTCTCCCTCTCTTCTCTCTCTCTCTTTCTCTCTCTCCTCTCTCTCTCCATCTCTCTCTCCCTCTCTTCTCTCCCTATCTCTCTCTCTCCCTCTCTTCTCTCTCTCTCCCTCTCTCTCTCCCTGTCTTCTCTCCCTATCTCTCCCTCTCCTCCCCCTCTCTCTTTCTTTCTCTCTCTTCTCTTTCTTCTTCTCTCTCTCTCTCCTCTCTCTCTCCATCTCTCTCTCCCTCTCTTCTCTCTCTCTCCCTCTCTTCTCTCCCTATCTCTCTCTCTCCCTCTCCTCCCCCTCTCTCTTTCTTTCTCTCTCTTCTCTCTCTCCTCTCTCTCTCTCTCTCTTTCTCTCTCTCTCCCTCTCTTCTCTCTCCCTCTCTCTCTTCTTCTCCCTCTCTCCCTCTCTCTCTCTCTCTCTGATGATTCAGAAACATTGTGTTCTAAACAAAAGGCAGGTCCAGAACAGCTTTAGTTTCTCTAAATAAACATGTTGTCTTTCACTGCTTCTGCTGAACATCACGACATCTGAATATTCAACTGGAAAAGTTTCTCTGTGTGCTATAAACGATTATTTTAGTATTGCGACACACCTGAGATTCAAGTTTTATGTCAGTTAAAGTCATGTATGTAAGCTGTCTGTTACTCTCTCTCTTTCTCTCCCATCTACCTCCTTTCTCTCCCCCACTTTCTCTTTCTCCCTCCTTCTTCACGTTTGTTCTTTCACCCCCTCTACCCCCCCCCCTCTACCTTCTTTCCCTCCCTCACTCTCTCTTATCACTTGCTCTCTCTCTCCTCTCTCTTGCTCACACTCTTTCTCTGACTCTCTCTCCTCTCTTGTTCTTTCACCTCAGAGAGAGAGAGAAGAAAGAGAGAAAAAGACAGGAGATAAAGAGAGAAAGGAGAAAGAGAGACAGAGGGAGAGGAGAAAGAAATAGAGAGAGACAAGAGAAAGAGACAAGAGAGAGAGAGAGTGAAAGAGAGAGAGATGAGAAAGAGAGAGAGAAAGAGAGAGAGACGAGAAAGAGAGAGAGAGAGAGAGAAAGAGAGAAAGAGACAAGAGAGAGAGAAAGAGAGAGAGAGAGAGAGAGAGAGAGAAGAGAAATAGAGAGAGACAAGAGAAAGAGACAAGAGAGAGAGAGAGAGAAAAAGAAAAAGAGAGAGACGAGAAAGAGAGAGAAAGAGACAAGAGAGAGAGAAAGAGAGAGAGTGAAAGAGAG
The DNA here is from genome assembly GCA_038363315.1 of Mugilogobius chulae. Taxonomy (NCBI): domain Eukaryota; kingdom Metazoa; phylum Chordata; class Actinopteri; order Gobiiformes; family Gobiidae; genus Mugilogobius; species Mugilogobius chulae. Next base: position 1,857,386 of record CM076402.1, on the reverse strand, counting down.
AGAGATGAGAAAGAGAGAAAGAGAGAGAAAGAGAGAGACAAGAGAGAGGAGGAAGCGGAGAAGAGAGAGAGTTGAGAGAGAGAGGAGGGAGAGGAGAAAGAGAGAGAGACAAGAGAGAGAAAGAGAGAGAGAGAAAGAGAGAGGAGGAAGCGGAGAAAGAGAGAGAGTTGAGAGAGAGAGGAGGGAAAGGAGAACGATAGGGACAAGAGAGAGAAAGGGAGAGAGAGACAGAGAGAGAAAAAAGGGCCAAAGGGGGAAGAGAGAGAGAGAAATTAAGAAAGAGAGAGAAAGGCAGCATTTAGACTACAATGTTTACTCCTTTTAGGTATATAGTTAAAAATCGTTGTATTCTTATTTAACCTTGTATAATTCTACCTGTAATACCCCTGTTATTAACTTGATTTTTGATAATAGTAAAAATGTTTGAGAACCACTGCAGACTCAGCCCATTCTCCTTTCTCAGCACACTTTCTCTGTTCTGTTTCTGCACAAGGACAACTGCAGCAGACACAAAACAAATGTGCTCCTGCCTCGGAGTTTACGTCCCATATGGAAGACATTAGCCCCTCCTCCTCAAATGGTGCTGAAAATTTCATCTGCCAACATGGTTTTACCTGAGGAAGCCCTGTGTTCTGCTCCTAAAACTGACGCAGGGAGAAGAGGAAAGCAAAGACGAGAAGAGGACAGGTTTATGATTTATGATTCTAGTTTAATGCCCTCGACTAGTGTGCACATGAAGCAGAGGTAGAAGCAGCAGGAGCAGGAGTGAGTGATTTTACAGGAGAAACTTGAACATGTCACAGCGCAGTTCTCGTCCTGAAAAGTCGTGTAGTGGCTCAAAAATGTGTAAGAAATTAGATGACGACAGTGTTCACAATGTTCTGCTTTTACAATGAACTGTCTGGGGAAGAAAAAAAAAGACATGGAACAATTTAGAGAATCTGTAAAAATAGACTAGGCTACAACAAAAACAAGCAGTCTGTGGTCTAAACTGGAAAAGACTTGAAACTCCAAAGTAGTAAACTTGGATCCATATTTTTGCTAATTTTTCTTGACAAACAAACAACTGAACATGATAGGCTAATGCATCTGTCAATCATGCCAAGACCAAGATCAATGGGATGATCAGACAACTGAACCTCAAACAGTCTCACAAAAGTGGGAGATGTCTGGAGACCTTTTAAGAGACGCCCAGTGGGTGTGAACACACATTGATTGACAACATCAAATATGGACAGTGAGCTTGTGAGTGAGTTTTGTGTGGGAGTGATCCTGACGTGCGGAGAAGTTCACAGCTCTGAGGCTGTGTACAGGTCTAGTTTCTTACTTGCACGTCAAGATTCTTTACATATGTCTACTTTGCAGACATACACTATATTACCAAAAGTATTGGCTCACCCATTCAAATGATCAGAATCAGGTGTCCTAATCACTTGGCCTGGCCACAGGTGTATAAAGTCAAGCACTCATGCATACTATGAAACAAGACATTTGTGAAAGATGGGCCGCTCTCAGGAGCTCAGTGAATTCCAGCGTGGAACTGTCATAGGATGCCTCCTGTGCAACAAATCCAGTCGTGACATTTCCTCGCTCCTAAATATTCCACAGTCAACTGTCAGCTCTATTAGAACAAAATGGAAGCGTTTGGGAACAACAGCAACTCAGCCACGAAGTTAGGAATGGAATGGTACTTCAGTTCATAGTATGAGTAAAGGCAGGTGAGTCAATAATTTTAGTAATATAGTGTATGTATGAAACCTTGGCTTTAGCCTACATAAGCACATGAGCTTATGATGTGAACATTGAAAAAAAAATTGAAAATGAGAAAAACTGAACACCAACATGAGGATTGAACCTGCACACCTTCGCACCACATTTATCTAGTTGAGCTAAATGACTGATAAAAAACCCACTCCTTTGTGGTGTCAACCCGATGTGACGTCAGCGTGAACTGAAACTGACAGCGTTTTACCATTGTAGCAGCACAATCGTGGTTTTTCCACGCATAACTTCAAAATGAGCGAGTTTGGACAAAAATGTTCAAAAAAGGCCCGGATACTGTAAATAATTCAAGTTTGACCCCATATAAAAAGTTGTTTCTGCGTTTAGTTTCGCTTGCAAGTTTATCGCACAGAAACAGCAACAATCGCTTATACAATTTTCTGATCTACTTTCTGGCAAAAAAGTCCCTGTCTACCGAAGGCAAACCTCAATGGTGCAATGTCAGACGGTTTCCACAAAGTGAAATGATTCCAAATGATGCAGCAGGCTACTGTCTTTCTCCATTTGTATCAGCAGTCAGCAAATTCCAAAACCTAAGAGGATAATAAAGTTTTTTTTTTTTTTTTGTATTTTCAATTTCAGATATTTGGTCATTTAAAGCAATAAGATACTAAAATAAATGCATTTTAACCAAATTGTAATAGTTTTCCAAATTTAAATTATTACAATGTCACTGTAAAGCATCAGAAGTGTTGTAGCGGTGCAGCAGCAGAAGTAACAGTAGCTTAAATGTGTGTGGCGTCTGTTTGCGATAAATGGTGCGAGTCCGAGGCAAAAGTCCAGGATTCAGAAGTGTTGAGTGTCACTAGACCGTAGAAGAATGTGACTGGAACAGAGAGAAAACCTCGAAAGAAAAGAGTCTGACCATGACAAAGGAAACACAGCAGGGTTTGACAAAGATCCGTTTATTATCGAAACTGATACAAGAGATTACGCAAAACATACGAGAAATAACACAAACACTGTAAACATATTGATTGCAAGTTTAGTTTGGTTTGTGATAGCGACGCAAAAGCTTTTGTTATAACGGATTAAGCAATGTTTTTTCAGCACAATTTTGGTATTTTCAGTCTTTACAACAATTCCCTTCACAAACTTATAAATACTGATAGAACGATTCAACATTTCTCATTTTAGTTTCACTTTTCATGAGCTCTGTTAAGCTAGCAGGCTTTAAATGTTTTTGTTGTTGTTGTTGTTTTGAGACAAATGTTCCTTTATAAAAACAAAACAATTTGTAAGTATTTAACATGTTCATTGTTCACAGCCTGATTTTATGTTTATTAATTTTTTAATTTTTATTCATTAACTTAGCAAAAACTTTATAGGAACAGAACTAGACAGTAAGTTCTGATGCTAACAGTAAGCTAACATTAAGCTAGCTAGCTGCTACGCTGCACAGAGCCCATTTACTAAAAGCACTACTTATGTTTTGGGTTGTAACTTTCAAATAATTTTGTTTAAAATGACAGTATGAAGTATTTTCTTTTCAAAACTGAAGAACGTAAAAAAAAAAGTGTACCTGTAACTAATAACATAATGTAAAATACATATAAATACATTGTTTTCCTGTTTCACTTGTGAGCACTTCTTCACACATTTAGCTAATACTTTGCACTGTGTAACTCTTGGACCAAGAATGCATTAAATAAATACAATACAAATTATTGATTTGTGTCAGGGATAAACTAGAGTTGGACCCAAAAGCAGACAAAGGGAAAGTTTTAAGTATTTATTGAAAAAATTAATGCAGGTTAGACTTTGGGGCAGAGGTGAAACTTGTGGGACAGGTCTGGTTCTGGCAATGAATGACTGAAGCAGAGTCAAGAGCTGAGCGGGGCTGGAGCAGGCTGGACCGAGGAGCAGAGGGGAGTACAGAGCTGGAGCTGGCTGGACCGAGGAGCAGAGGTGAGTACAGAGCTGGAGCAGGCCGGACCGAGGAGCAGTGGGGAGTACAGAGCTGGAGCAGGCCGGATTGAGGAGCAGAGGTGGGTACAGAGCTGGAGCAGGCTGGACCGAGGAGCAGAGGTGAGTACAGAGCTGGAGCAGGCTGGACCGAGGAGCAGAGGTGGGTACAGAGCTGGAGCAGGCTGGACCGAGGAGCAGAGGTGGGTACAGAGCTGGAGCAGGCTGGACCGAGGAGCAGAGGTGAGTACAGAGCTGGAGCAGGCTGGACCGAGGAGCAGAGGTGGGTACTTAGCTGGAGCTGGTGAGGCAGGCAGACATTGAGGCTGTAGACAAAAAACAGAAATCCAAATGAATACGTATAAAAAAATGCCACTAGAAAAAATAGCTAAAGCCTAAGTGTTCACCACATAAGATGACTGAACGATCTGGCAGAGAGTGGAGAGTCAACCATGGCCATATGCTGCAGCAGTTGATTACTTGATTTCCAGCAGGTGTGCCACACAGCCAGAATCAGCAGCCACGCCCAGGAAGCTCCAAATCAGAACAGACAGAGAGGGGAGGGAGAGAGGAGGAACTGACAGGACTATGACAGATTTGAGCTTGTGAGACCACAAAATTCACTATTACTTTGCAACAGCGTCAGAGCGCAGCCTTCTTCTTACCTAAACGCCTCACAGCAAGATGCGGCACTTTGGTTTCCCCACTAAACAATAACATGCAGGTTAGGGAACACTTGGTGGTGGTCGGACGTTGAGGCGCCAGGTGTTTAGGCGAATCGCCTCTGCTGAAATGCCCCAGGGCAGCTGCTGTCACTGAGTGAGGGGGGGCTGGAGTAAACTATCTCACTGTGAAGCACTTCGACTTAACATTGTTCCTAAGTCTGGTTTTAAATCTCTATTTCTACAGAATGATTGACTTTTCACCTCCAGAAAATTACACGGTGCATTTTTAAGTCTATAAACAATCACCCACCAAAAAAACACACTTTATGATATAAAACTGACATCATAATGGATCATTGACATGTTCTCGTACCTCAGAGGCCGCAGTAGATGCTCAGCACCTGTTTATCAAATACATAACACACATAAGTCATTATAAAGTAATAATACTGTAAAAATAAACAGAAGCTGCACAAGGCAAAGTTACTACATCAAGTATTTAAACATGTTTAAGCTGCTACTCCTGGTTTAACATATAAAATGTATAAGTTTGAGCTTTGCAACAGTCTTTATGAGAAAGGTTGTGTCCAGCACAGATTCTGTTAAATCAAAGGAATCCTGACGAGTAGCACAGCACAGACACACAGGTTTGAGAGAAATCATGAACATGGAATCACAAATGTGCTCAGATGTGTTTTTGTGAAATAATTTATGTGATGAGTTTTGACTCAGTGTAAAACATTGACATTTTTTCTAATCAGAAAGTGGAATTTTAAGCAAATAAAATGAAAAAACTGGATTGAATTTTATCTTGAATATATTTGTCTTAAATGTGTAATAGTAAGATGAGTAGTACATTATTTATTATTTGTAATAACACATGTGTTGTTGTGGGGGCCCCTCTAGTGGCTTTGGGACCCTAAGCATCTGCCTGGTCTGCTTATTGTGAAGGACCGGCCCTGAAACCATCCTTCTTGGACAGCAGATGTTGCTGTGTGAACAAGAGAACCCAGACTAGCATTTTTACAATAGAGCTTATGCACAGACTCTTTTAATTCTAAAAAACTGATTTAGTGGCACAATTCTGATAAAAACACCTGATAAAGTATGTTTTTAGGCTTTTTTGCCCTAATTGTTACCCTGTGGTGTTTTTTTTTTTTGGCAGAAATTGTATAAAATAGATTTTTTGTTGTCACAGCAACACTGCAGACTAACTTGTTGTAGATTTAAGACCTTCAGCGTTTAGGACATTCATCAAAATGAATTATGAACATCTTATAGAAGCATAGAAAGCTAAAGATGTAATTTATGTGTGATCCTAAAGTCTGTGTGAATGAGAAATGTGAGAGAAACAGAGACGTGTTGTAGTTTTTCTGCTTTTCTGCCATTGTTTACCTGATTCTCTCTTTTTACATGTGAGTTTTAACTACTTACAGGAGAATTTATAATGTGTCTCCACTGACTCTCATTCATTTTTGCACTCAGAACATTGTCCGTTAAAATACAGCACAGTTCTAAGTCTTTAGTTTCTTGCTCGGCCCTTTTTTGGCGCTGTTTTCTCCTCGGCGGTCGTCTCCTGGTCTGGGTGAGGCTGTGTGGACTCGTAAGTCTGTTTGAGGTTCAGAGTCTGCTGGTCTTTACTGTCCCTCTGCGCCTGCCGTAGCTGCCGTTTCAAAGTCTTCACTCGCTCTCTCAGGTGGCCATTGGCTCGCTCCAGAACTCGCACTTGCTGGGTCAGATTCTGAACACGCTCCTCCTCTTCAAACAGGGCCTTTTGCACCGTAGAGCACAGCAACTGCAGAAAACACAAAAAACAAGAGTGAAAGTTCAGTCGTGGAGTGAAACAGATCACATAATGACGTCACATTATCTGATACCAGGACTTGTCAGAATTATATACCCTTTAAATCTCCTTAACAAGTTAAAATATTTAATTAAAAGAATTAAGGTGAAAATCAAAGCTTTTAGTCCACTGCGACGTACATACGTTTTTTTTCCTAGCATTTTTTATCTTGTGCGACTGGAGCGACTTTATCATGAATGCATATTTTGTAATTGTAGCCGACTTATCATTTTGATAATACGTTGATATAGCTAATATAGACACTTACAGCATGTGTTGCATTCATTGTAAGGCTTATATAAGACTTTGAATTTTTTGCGGCTCCAGACAGATTTAGTATTTGCTTTTTTTTGGTCCAATATGGCTCTGTGAACATATTGGGTTGCCGACCCCTTCCCTGTGGCAAGGCATGCTTCCAAAGATGACGCTGTCGACTATATCTTTAAGCACGTCCAGAATGTGCCCTCTGCTATGAATGGGGCCGCTAAGGTTTCAAAGAACCCTTTTGTATTTCTATGATTAACATTATCCACGTGAACATTAAAATCTCCAGTAATGACTAAGCCATTAAAAGTATATGCACACAACTGAAAGCATTGAAACCATCAATACAACTTTGAAGAGACTTGGACAGAAATGTAAAGAGAAAGGATGGAAAAGAATTAAAAAACTTCAAAAATTGTTCATAGTATGCAACGATCAAATCGAAAGGCCAGAATCGATCCGTTTTGTCATACAGCCCAAGGTTTCCACTACATGTAATTGATCGTGGCGCACCACCACGGCAAAATAAAATCTGGCACATTTTCAGAATGACTTTTTTTTTTTTTTCATTGTAAAGTTAATAGTTATATGGAAGCAATCCTCTTTAAAAAAAAAAAAAAAACTTTTTTTTTTTTTTTTTTGTCATCTGTTGTAGACGCACCGACGACCGTAACAGCAGGAAAAGTACAGCTTCTGAACCGGGTTTTCACACAGTGACAGTTCGCTCGCTGCAAGGGCTCCGTGCACCCCGACAACGAACAAATCATAGCAGAAACCCTGCAGTCACAGACCTACACACACACTATAGTTGTATAAAACTAACAGCCACAATGTCTAAAGAAACAAAGCCTGGACTTGTGCAAGACCTGACTGAATGTGCATTATTATGTTGTGTTAAAGACTGATGGGTGGATCTCCAAGTATGGATGGACACAAAATATTACTGTTTACTGTTCAAATGTTGAGAAAATTGTGGCCGCAAAATCGAAAATTCAATCGAATCATGACTAAAGTGAATTGTCGCATTCCTAGTAAAGAGCACTGAGAGAAATTGCTTTAGGTAACTTTTAAAGAACACAGTGAAATGATGAAAACACCTTAAACAACAATCTGTGGCTTGTCTAGGAGGTGCCGGGTCAGTGCACTTCTGGAGGGATGATACAGGGGCGTCTTTCTCTAATGTCTCCAATAAATAAACTTGATCCACTATTTTGACAAAGTACCAATAAATGAATGTAAAGCCCATATAATGTTGATCTTGTTAAGTCCAAAACCCTTTACAGAGCAGAAAGTAAGTTGTATTTTCTGAGCCTTTAGACGGAGCAGTGAAGGTTTCTGTCAGTCCAGATTGAATTCACTTTGCTGCTGTCAAACTGAGTAACTTTTATCACATAAAACTCGACAGATTCTTGGAAACCTGATTCCTTTTGGATGTGCACTTCGGGAATCCTCGCAGAGCTCAGAGTCTCTGCCAAAACCTGCAGCACTTTTCAGTCCAGAAATGTGAAAAGTGAAAATGAAGTATGTCTGTGGGGCTGTTACTGTAACTGTCTGTTTTACCGTTTCAGTGGGAACACAAAGCTTTTAGGATTTCTATTTTTAAATCATTGTGTTTTCTTTGCTGTTATTACTTGGAAATAAAGATTAAACAGCATGAATATTAAACTGGTGTGTCTTGGGCTGGCCACAATAAAAAGGACACAAAGTTTTAGCTCACAATGACACGCAGATGTTTCAAGTTTTGTTATGTTTGCACCGAATGTTCTTTTCTCTCTCATAAGCCGTCTCCAAACACAAATCTATGTATCTAGAAGTTGTGCCATCAGATAAGTTTACAGCTATGTTTACTAAAACACTATTTGTGCTTAGAGATGCTGTCCAGGGCCATGACTTAAATGTGGCAATAGATAAAGTCAGCATCTGAGGGAACGCACACTCATGGAACTCTGAGAGGGAAACTTAACATTAATAGTGAATCGGAACAACAGCTTTATTTAACATCCACAGAGCAATCTGTTGACTTTTCTGAGATAACACTTCAACAACATCTATTAAGACTTAGTTGTGACTCGAACTGAAATTGTTTTGCTCAAATGCACTTAAATCACCAGGAAGTGTCTTAATGCCTTCCGTACAGACTGCGAGGCGAGTTCGGCCCGAGACGTGTCCGGGTTTCTTGCAAAGTGCCTTGTACACCAGCAGCAGTCCACTGCTTGAAAGTCGCATCAGACCACTGCGACCTCCGAGAAAATAGACTCTCTATGGATTCTTTCGGCACACTCGCGTGACTCTCGGACATGCACTCGCACTGCACCGGGGTCTGTGTACAAGGGCGCATTGGCTTGCAAAAGTCATGCGAGTCCCACCTCACCTACATTTTAAAATGATAATACTCAATTTTTTTTTTTACAATAGCAACACTTAAAATCGAATTCCCTCCAGCACAAATATTTTGTTAATGTATCTATTCAGATAGAAATTAGTCCAGAATGTCCTGGATTTTGCCAGGAAAACTATGGATCAAGCTAAGGTAAGGTAAGCGGCTAACGCTAGTAACTCATAAAATAAAACATTTATGAGTGGTTTTATTAAATACGCACTAGAACAGTCATGAAAGCAGTGTTTATAAAGACTTTTATTTATGTTATGCACAGTTCAAAGGCCTGTCTCTGTTGTGCTGCTCTTTGTTCACTTTCATAGTGCACAGTGTCCAATAAAAACTACTGCGTAAGAGAAGAAGGAAAATCACAGCTTTTGCCATTAGCTAATCGCTGTTGTCAATATCGCAATATCGTTTCGATATTGATATATCGTGCAGCCCTACTCGGAATGCATTAGGTAAGTGCACGAAACATGTAGACTGATGTATAAAGCTTAAAATTAAATATTTCTGTTTGTTTACATTTTTAAGGAAGCAAAAATTTTGTATAGCCCCTTTAAGTTCAACAGATGGTAAAAGTACACCAAAACTATTTTATTCTGCTAAAACATGTTCATAAAATACAATTTAATCACTCTCTTAATGCAAATAAATATTTTAGACTCAACATAAAATTAGATTTGACCCTTGGAACGCTGCAAAAACATTCATATTGGCCCTTCGAGGAAAGATAACATTCGCTGTGGAAAAGAGTCATGCCTCTTTGGTAAATTTTTTGGCGTGAAATGAGTAAACATTTAATGGCACAAGGCAGAAACACATTGAAGAAAGACAAACAAATAAAGGACACTTACAATAAATGTATAGATTAAACACATTACAACTAATAAATCCAGTTTTATCTGTAAAAACTTCTTCCTCTGACACTAAAGACACAAAAGTCTTCTTATGAAAGCATCTCGTCGGCTCAGGGCACAGTCTGCTAACTGCATTACCACAGAAACACAAGCTGCGACTCCCGACACATGTTCTCACTTACGTCCCGCCGAGATCCAAAAGACCAGCGCTGAAACTTATAACGCGGCGCTCCGAGCAGCTAAACCCAGTTATGGTAAGGACACGCTGTCACACACAACAACATTCTGCGTTTTTTTAAAGATAAGCCTGGACAAACGGTGGATCTGGAGGTGAGATTGGGTCTGAAATGGTTTGTTTAGCTCAGCAGCAGCAGCAGGAGCAGGTGCCTCGTAACCTGTGGCTCTGCAGATGGTCGGCTCGGAGCAGCTTTATGGGCCATTTGGGAGGCGGAAATTTAAAGTTGGAAAATATTTGAGCTTTGTGGAGGTGAAGTCCTTGCCTGGGATCTTGACTGGTGGTTTCTCTCTGTAAATTACCCAAAGACAATTTTAGTCTTTAACAGGACAGAACAGTACAATAGGTTGCGTTGACTAATGAGAATAATAAAAGAAGTAGGAGGGGAAAATAGTCTGTATATTTGAACTGATAGTTGCACTAAAAATAGTTGCATTAAATAGAGAATTAAACAAGCAGGTTGTCACAAAGTTTAACTTACAATTTGGTTTTTATCATGTTATTGCCCAGCCCAATGTCAAAGTAACGTAACAACATTCTACAGACCAATACACTTTAATACAGGTGCAGGGCAGCTAAAATCAATGCTGATAAAATGCAGGTTATTTGTTGAAATGAATAGAGGGATTATTTGTTTATCGACACAGGCGATGCGTGCGCATCTGGTATGCAGAAAAATCTGCCGCTCATTGACACAAGTTGTGGAAACAAGTCGAGCCGGCACCGTTGTCAGCTACAAGACTTTATCACTGTATGAAAACTAAAGTTATGCTGCTAATTCAACATTTGTGATTGAAATTAGATCCTACGACCATTAAAAGGGTGAAAAAAACAGCGAGAAAAACACTGTCTCAAGTTTCAGAAGACAAACGTCTGTCAGATCGGTTCAGACCTGATCCACTTCTTTGTTTTAATCAAAGAACCTTCCCCAGCTAACCAGATAGTCAGCGGTTCTTTCTGCATGGAGCATGCACGGTAAAGCGGAAAGTGACATCGACCGATAATCCCTCTGTGTAAATAGCTATAAGTGAAATTCAGTTAGTTTATGGCTAGTCGTGGCAAGTTTTTTCCTATTGATTTTCACTGACGGGTGTCTTTCAAAGTGCTTCACACAGCAACAAGCTGACATCCCTAACTTAGTTATTGGTTGGTGGGGAAACCAGGTGTCTGGACAATGTGTTCTCATGGCTTGTGTGTAAATACCACGCCATGACAAATTGCGTGTCATGATGCCTCTTGTGCCTTTTTTGCATTTTTATGTGGTTGAGAACAAACACGAGGGTTTTTTGGGGGTTCATGGGTACGTTTAGGTCTGAGGCTTGGAGTGGTTTAAGGTTAGGATTATGTAGTCCTCATTGAACAATAAAACGTCTTACATTCACCACAGAAATTAACTGGAACAGAAACGTGTGAAATACACACACAAAAATAGAAATTGCGTTCATATGACACACTGTTTCAAAGTGCGTGGTATAGACACGTCTATCTGTGAGAACAGGCTGGTCTGGAAAAAATCTAGAGAAAATCTTTCTGCTGCACACAGAAGACCCGGGCTGAAACTCAAGTCTTTGACCCTAAGTCCAAGTCAAGTCTCAAGTCAGAGAAAGTTCACGACAAGTCAAGTCAAGTCCAACTAAATCCTGGTCCATTTTATCAAGTGAAGTCTCAAGTCATCAAAATAATGATTCAAGTTTCAGTTGAGTCAAGTCTTGCAAGTCCACATCTACACCGGTCACAAGCAGATGCTGCTCTGAGGGGAAACAACTTTTTCTAAACAGAATTCATCAAACTACTGAGTAAACCTACATCCAACAGGTATATTTTTGTTGAGGGAACATTGTTATGACATGGTTAAAAGCTCAAAGCCTACATTAAACATAATATTTACCCATTAAACATAATAGTGTCTGTTTTTAGCTTTTGACCCTTAAACTTGGCTCTGCGTCGAGAAAACATCCCACTCCTCTTTCAAAACAACAGCCAAAACTGCACCGGGGACAAATATTTCAATAATCACAAACATTCAGACTCAATCGCTGCCACATGGATGTTTTAAGACGCTCATAAAGCCCATAAAGAAGGGAGGAAAAACAGTGTACAAGTTTAATGAAGCTGCTGTAGGCTTGGAAACCGTCCTGCCAGACAATGGGCCGCTTTTAATCGTGCCTATAAATGTCCCTTTAGAGCAAACTTGGAAAGAAAGTGGAGATAGATTGAGTTACTTAATACGCAGCAGGTTTTGTGTGTTCTGAAGGAAATGCAAGATTAAGTGTTCAAATAAAAATGAGATTGGAAGCAGCCAGGTTGGATCAGGAAGAGTAAGAAAGTGTAGTTGTATTTTTAGAATGAAGCAGCAGTCGGTAAGTGTACAAGCTGTGTTTTTTATATCAGCCGTGTTATTGCTGTAAGGACAAATAAAAAGAGCTTTGACTAAACTTTTCTGAGGGACACATTTTCAGGGCTGTGGAATATGTCGACATTTCTGACACACATTTTGGGTCATACAAAATATTTCCAGTCATACTTTTAAATCAGTGGTTTTCAACCTGTTTCATTTGCGACCCCCAAAATAACAACCGTAGCCATTCGCGACCCTCAAAAATGTAGGCTACCTGCAAAGGGATAGAGTCCTCAGTCTTATTTTTTATTTGAATTTGAAGACATAAGCCTAAATAAATTCATCTTGTAGGCCAACAAATAGGAATAGACACTGTATCACTGTATTTGAAGCTGTTAGTCTTAAGATGTTAATGTTCACTTTGATGATGATCAGGGGACTCCCAGAAATCATTTAGCGACCCCCAAGGGGTTCTGACACATAGGTTGAGTCCCACTGTTTTAATTGATGGACATGTGTTTCCCTGCAAAAGCCACGCTCTCCACTGCTAACTAGGCCTGTGAGTTACTTGGTTTGAGGGATTATCCGTTTATCAACACAGGCGATGCGGCGTCCTCGATGTGCAGAAAGAGCTGCTGCTCATTGACAAGCGGAGAACAAACTTGAGCCAGGGCTGTTGTCAGCTAACTACCACTGTGTGAAAAAGTTCTGCTGCTAATTCAACATTTGTGAATGAAATTCGACCCTACTACGCTTAAAAGTTACATTCAGGTGAATAAAAAATGGCAAGAAAAACACAGTTTCAAGGTTCAGGAGACAGACATCTGTCAGATCAGTTCATACCTGATTCAAACAGCTGCTCTCGGTCTCGTTTTGTTTTTTATTCAAGAAGTTTCCCCAGCCAACCAGATGGAGAGCGTACCTTTCTGCATGAGCATGCACATAGGGTGGAAAGTGACGTCAACTGAAAATCCCTAGGCCAATGTTTCACTGTCCTCATCATGTTCATAGTTATTATAGTTTTATGATTGTTTTTTCTGATTAAGTACAAGGCTGTTTTTGACCGAGATTGACAACAAACATTTTCTCAAAATCCTCCATACAATCTTTACGAACTGGCCACTGACCAGGGGGTTTCCGCCCAAGGCCAAAGCACTAGAACAGGCTCCAGTCACATGTGACTCCTAATGGGAACAAGCAGTAGAAAATGAATTGGTTTTTTTGTGACTAAAATACAAAGTTAATAACAAACTTGCTCTGCAATAATGTGAATCCAAGAATGAAGCAGAATTAAACAAAGACTAGAGCAGGTAAGGGCAAACGTTTTGACACAAGGGTCATTTTTCAGTTTTACAGTAACAGCCAAGTTTAGATGTCTCAGTAAAGATTTTCAAGGCCGACATAAATTTTTGGTCCCCTCCCGTGGCTGATAACTGATATCGATACCAGTATATATAATAGATTAAGTAGCCAGGGTCCAGAGCAGAGATAATAATAATAACAATCATGCTAACAACGCACTTCTTGATTTCCGTAGAATAAACGCTTGATAAATAGAAGCAGACAGCAGTCTCATTCTCATCCACGTAGCTTCTTTCACAAAGTATCTACACTGGAACAGCACAGGACTTTACTTTATGACACAAGAACAAACGTGTGCTTCTATTTTAACTCCGTCTTCCAGTCTGACCCGAGCTGCTCCCGTCGGTCGCCGGACGTCTGCGCTGGCCCGGGATCAGGATCTGTTTGCGTTTAGTCCGGAGGAGATGACGACAGGACGCTGAGCTGTTGCCATGACGTCACAGCACAATTATAATCACCGCTTTGACCCCGACGCTGCAACGACTGCAACCGACCTGTTTTATTTACTTTTATACGGACTCAGCTGTTGATTGGGAACAGGCAGAACAAGCCCGTCGAGCCAAAAGGTTTAGATTCAATTAAAATGGATCAGATGGACTGGAAGCCATTTGGAAACAGAGGGAACTTACTGGAAATGCAAAATCTGCTGATAAAATGTCAAAAGATTGTTATGATTACTTTAGGGTAACTTTCTGAATAATATATACAGTTAGGGCCTCATTTATCAAGCATTTGCTCATGTGTATAAAACATGGCACAACTGACATTTGTGTCTCGCTCAGACTGAATGAGGAGTACACGTTGTTTTATAGCAGAATACTAGTACATCTTTTAAATGTAAAATGAGTGCAAAACACAATTAAAAAGCATAATTTCTATGATTTAGCAACTGACTAGTAAAATATGGCCTTGGTCTTGTATTATTCAAAACAAGGAAGTGCACTATTGGCATGCTAAAGTTGTTGTTAGCTCAATAAACTTATCATGGACAATATTTACAAGGTTCAAAATGCATTAGATCACTGTAAAAATCCATAAAGCCAGTAAGTTTAATTAACTATTTTGATAAAACTTTACCAATTAACCTGACTCACAAAATCAGAACGTCAAGGCAAATTTGGATCTGATTGGTCGAAGTATCTGAACCCGGACGAGAAAAGCACAAACATCTTTCCCTTCCAATAATGCACTATTCTCTTTTGTAGTGTTTTAAAAGTTTAAATAGTCCGTAATTCTACTAAAAAGTAGAGCCAAGTTACTTGACAATGTGAGTTAAAAATTTCACAATAACATTTTTTTTAGGTTATAAGGCATACACAACTCAAATACATGATTTAGAAAAAAATAACCTTTTACTTTTCTTAGGTCAGCAAAACATGAGGCTAAAAGTGTAAAATATTTTTCTTACATTATTTGTAATTTTAATAGGGATGCACCGATCCAATACTGAGATCGGATATCGGTGCCAATTCACGAAATTTACTGGATCGGGTATCGGCTCCATGATATTGGTTCAGCCGATACCATGTGCCTTTAATTGGATTTAGTGAGACTAATTTATTATTATGTTGATCCTGAACGTCTCATGTTATTGGACATTTTGGTCAGATTAAGTTCTGACTTACACTATAAATAACAATTACATAACACAATGTTGTGTTTTGATATGAAAGA
This sequence comes from Mugilogobius chulae, assembly GCA_038363315.1. Lineage (NCBI taxonomy): Eukaryota > Metazoa > Chordata > Actinopteri > Gobiiformes > Gobiidae > Mugilogobius > Mugilogobius chulae. The sequence continues at coordinate 1,842,081 of CM076402.1, read as the reverse complement.
AAAGCTAATTCAGTTCTTACACTGGTATCAGTTGATTTTGGGTATCGGCAGATACTTAAAGACAAAGTAGCGGACTCCGTATCGGAACTGAAAAGGCTGGATTGGTGCATCCCTAATTTTGAAGACAATAAATCATATACATTGGTTGCTTAAAGTGCAATTTTCACCTTATTCTACCTTATTTAGCTCTGTTAAAGTAGCTAACATGTTAGCTTGTCTGTCTTCATCTCAACGACAGTTAAATTGCCGAAAGAGTGCTGCTTAAAAAAAGTGGACGGAATAAGATGAATGCTCTAGGTAACTTAAATAACTTAAAATCACTCTCCCCCAGCACTGTCCTGTTATGTTTAATAATGTCTCAATTGTTCACCAAACTCTGCTTAGTTTGTCTGTTGTTAGCATCGTGTCTCCTGTTAGCAATACCGACACGTCTCGCTCCTAAAAACTGACACAAGATTTAAACATATGTGGACTGATGTAAGAAGCTTAAAAAAAAATCTAATTATTTCTATTTGTTTTTAGAGAAGTGCACGTCAGGTAGGCCCATGGGTCCTTTAATATTTGACATGAAGAAACATAAAATAAAGAGGACCAACAAATGAGGAACAAATGCTTGGCTTTGAAAAGGACTAAATATTCAGAATTAAGTGTGAATGAACCGAGCACAACTAAAGTATGTTTTTGATGAAGAAAAACAACTTAATAACATAATGACTCCAAGCTCCAAAACGCCCATTTATAAACCAATTTTCCGCCTTTTAAAACCTCATTTGGACAAAACTTCTTTTATTATTCCAAACTAAAATCACACATTTACGGGAATACTCAGCGCTGACCCCAGTAAATGTATCAGTAACACATCTCAGAGCCGTAAAACTGCACCGTAACTGGCCCGAGGCGGTCACATGATCCAAATTATCTCCACATTAGGTTGTTTTGGAGCAGAAGAAAGCAATCCACCAACATCAAAACACAACTCACTTCACCAGAGCCAACTGCGGTCAAACTATTTTTTCCATTTAATCCCATCTCTGCGCGCTCGATCAAATGTGCTTCGCGGTTTTTCATTGGTTAGTTTGGAAAAAGGAAAGAGGGAAATTAGTCTTTGAACAATTACTCAACAATAGACGACAAAGAAATACTTGTTTGACTAAAGACGGTTGTGTATTGATTAGGCGTATGGCATAGCACTGGCAAAGGTTTTCAAAGCATTTATCTATAGCTACCCAAAGTGCAACGACAAGGTCACAAGATTATATGAGATTCCATAATTAGAAATATTTATACAAAAAATACTAAACAATGGACTTATCACTTATTTAGAGACTCGGACTTCACTTGGACTCAGGGTTTGGGACTCATAAACTTAAGGTTAAGGTTCACTTCATTGTCCCAATGGATAAATTTGTCCCCTGCATTTGACCCAGTGGTTTCTGTTATAAGTAGAATTAGTCAGACATGAGTGTCCAAAACTACACGCTGCATGTACTATGACTGGGCGGCGGTTCAGTTCGGGACACATGCCGCGTTTCTTGCAAAGTGCGTGTACACAAGATGGTGTAAACGGCAGTTCGGTTTCGTCCAAAGCCACGTCGATTCACGTAAATTCTCGCGAGAACGCTTGTATGATGAATTGAAAGCCGCACCAGACTGCTGTGGTCTCTGGGAAAAATAGGCTTCATGCAGATTCTTTCCACAGACCCACGCGACTCCCGCACTCACATTCGCATTCCTCGGAGGTCCGTGTACATGGGCGCATCACTCTCATGTACATGGACCTCCGAGTACATGGGGGTGATGCGCCCATGTACTCGGAAAAGTCCAAGTACATTTGACTCAAAAGTCGATGTGCGCATGCCCAGAAGCTTCTGCGCAGTCGCATAAACGGATTAAACTTTACAACTAAAAATGTTAGCTACCCCACCTTTAACAAGCGTTTTTTTTCATCTCATATGTTAGACGATCTAAGGTTACAACTGACAAATTACATTTTTTTACAATTTCTGGCAGTTTAAACAATGATAATATGTCAAGCTAACACTAGCATGATTGACTCCAATTCGCACTGACTCCGATTGGGAGTGACAGGCGCATTGGTTTTAAGCACTTTCTAAGTTCTGCAGGGCCCACGCGGGTCCCGACTCGCACCAAACTCCAGTGTACATCCAGGGTTACCCTTTACAAAGAGATCGACCGATATGAGTTTTTCTTGGAAGATGCCGATACTTCAAATTTTTGTCTGCCGATGCCGATATCAATAGCGATTTCTGATTTTACTTTTAAAGCATTTCTGGTGTGAGATAGTGTAACCAAAAAAAACCTTCAACCTAAACTATTCTTCACCAGGTACATGAGTGTCTCTTTCACACAATGACGCCGATTGTATTTTGGCCAAGAAATAATCACTTCATAGCGTCATGAAAGACCTCATATCAATAAACAAGCGCTTATTTAAGCTTGTGCTGCAGCCAAAGTCATGGAACAAGAGTAAAACTTAAAGACATGTTGATGATAAATTCAAAACTGCAGGAATGAAGAGAGATAAAAGAAATCTCTCCAAACTCAGACTCAGTTGATCACTGTGAGTTCGGTTTTCTCACAGACAAAAGCTCAAAACTGCCTGATCAGATTGAGGTCGATAGCTGATATATAAAAAAATCTAAATATCGTCCGTTTGATATATCGGTCTATCTCTAAATAATAGTTGACTCTTGACTAAAATGTCTAAACCTACAATACTATTCGACAACTGAAACATCAGTGTATTAAAAACAGGCATTACCCTGGAGTCCTCCTGTGCCTCCCACTCTGCAGTGAAGCTTTGGCAACTTGGGTCCCTTTGGCTGCCAGTTGGGGAGAACTGGAAGAGCGTGAGAAACAGTGCGTGGTGATGTGCTCAAAAGG
>CM076402.1:1762790-1838177 GCA_038363315.1 Mugilogobius chulae | reverse complement strand
CCTATTCGACCGGATTTCTGGCGTTTTTTCGGTGTGTTCTGGAAAGGGTTCTACTATTTCGCAGTGCGCCTCACTTTCGGATGCCGGAGCAGCCCGAGGATCTTCGACTCTCTTTCCGAGGCCCTGTGTTGGATTCTCATCAACAACTTCAGGCTCCCCTACGTCCTACACCTCCTGGACGACTTTCTCGTCGTGACCCCCAAAGCTTCGCCCCCTCGGCTCGGCCTCTCTAGGTTAGTTTGAAGCTTTCTCCAACCTCGGAGTGCCTCTGTCGGAGGAGAAAACTCTCGGCCCTGCACTTCAATCGAGTTTCTCGGCATCACTCTCAACTCGATTTCTTTCGAAGCATCTCTCCCTCTCGAGAAAGTTCAGCGCATTTCTCTGCTTCTTTCCAATTTCATTGTTGCTTCCTCTTGTACTAAAAGACAGCTCCTCATGCTCCTCGGTCACCTCAACTTCGCAATTCGTATAATCCCTCAGGGCAAACCCTTCCTGTCAAGTCTTCTATCCAAAGCAGCATCGGTCCACTCTCTCCATGACAAACTAGCTCTCGACGACGCCTGCAGAAAGGAAATGCACCTGTGGAAACATTTTTTAGACTCCTGGAACGGCATTTCCTTTTTCTTCGATGACCTTTTTGTCTCATCCCGAGGACGTTCAGCTTTTCACCGACGCTGCCCCCTCCATCGGTTTCGGAGGCTTCTATCAGGGGAGGTGGTTTGCTTCCACCATGGCCAGCCGAGCTTCTCAGCTTGCAGCCCGAGAGTTCGTCGTCCGCACTGTTCGAACTCTATCCCATCATCATTGCTGCTATCCTTTGGGGGCATGAGTGGGTTGGAAGATGCGTTCTCATTCATTCCGACAACTTGACAACGGTCGATATCATTAACAGAGGAAGGTCTCGTTCACCTTCACGCCGTTTCTTCAAAAACTTACTCTCGTTTCCGCCCAGAACCAATTCATCATTCGAGCTGCCCGCATTTCCGGTTGTCATAACCAGATCGCTGACTCTCTTTCTCGTTTTGATTTTCAGAAATTCAGACGCTTGGCTCCCAACTCCGACATCTCCCCCACTTCGATTCCTCCATTTTCAGCGACCATCTTCGAATAGGCAATCCTTCTCTCTCGCCCCTCATCTCCGCCTCTCAGCAGGCCATTCTCGATAGTCTCGCTCCTGGCTCACTTTCTTACCTGACTGGCTGGAACAGCTTTAAGGCCTTCCTCTATCATCACCAGCTCCCTCTCGATGCCCCTGACGTCGCTACGTTGTGCAGTTTCATCACCTTCTCCTTTTACTCGAGGCATATTAGCACCTCTACCATCCAAGTTTATCTCTCTGGCATTAACTTAATATTCAGGCTAGCGACAGGAAGTGACAGCCCGTCTTTTTCTCACAGCCATATTCCCATGCTTCTCAAAGGGCTGAAGAAATCAGAGCCTCGCTCTCTTCCCAAGCGATTGCCCTTGACTTCGGACATTCTCAATCTGTGCATTCGCACGCTCCGCACTGGCTATCATTCCTCATCTGTGGACCTGACCCTCGAATGTATGTTTCTGCTGGCTTTTCATGGTTTTCTACGCTGCTCAGAATTCGCCGCATTCTACCGCATGCACTTTCAATCCTTCTATTCACCCTAGGCTGTCCGACTTGGCCGTCCACTCACCAGACTTGCTCGTCTTTACCCTGCGTAGAAGTAAGACCGATCAAACAGGGATTTCATTTCCCGTCCATCTCTTTCGAATCAACTCCGCTCTCAGTCCCTACGAACCTCTTCTCAAGTTCATCACCTCCCGTCTAGCCTCAAACTCCCACGGTAACGAACCTCTCTTTCTCACCGAAAACGGTAAAATGGCTACCAGATTCTGGTTCAGCCGGCACCTCAAGTCGATTCTTCGCTTGTCGGGTATATCTCCGCTGCACTACTCCGCTCATTCTTTCGTATAGGTGCCGCTACGTCTGCAGCCAGGGCAGGTCTTCCCGACCACACTATTCAGGCTCTCGGTCGCTGGGTCTCAAACGTCTTTCAGACCTACATTCGGCAGGATGTTAACGATCTGCGCCGAGCCCAAGCTTCTCTATGCTCATTTTAATCCATGTCTTTTTGGGGGTCTTCTTGATCGGGCCGGGCGGACCATACGAGACGGAGCCCCCACCCACAGTCTCACCAGCCGTCTTGAGCCTCGTCACATCTTCATCTCCATCATCACCTCTCATCCTCAATAAATATAATGTTACTTTGCATTTCCATGTGTGGCGTGGTCCTTGCTAGTGAAACAATGTAAAAGAAGTAAAGCTAAAGGTACGAAGTGTGCTTCCGGTACGAAGTGGGCAATGACAAGGTTTTCATTACATCAGTTTAAAACAAATAAATCCTCTTTAGATCAGACAGTTGTGGTGAATGTTACAGAAAACATGTTAAAGACTTTACATATCAGAGGAATATTTCACCAAAGACACTTGTGTGTTTAAAAAGAGACGTGTTTGTGTCTAAATGCTAACGCTAGCAGGAAGTGGCCGTGTGTACAGAAGTTAGCATTTTTGAACGTACATAAGCCAACTGAAATTCCGTGCTCACAGCCAATTGTCCATATGTATTAGTTCTACTTCAGTCCTACCAGGTTGCTGCTGTTTATACACTAGGGATGCACCGATCCGATATTGGGATCGGATATCGGTGCCGATCCAGGGGATTTTGCTGGATCAGATATCGACTCTATGATATCGGTTTAGCCGAAATCTATTGCTGTGCCTTTTTATTCAGATTAAGTTGTTAAGTTGTGACTTGCACTATAAATAATAGTTACATAACACTATATAACAAAATGTTCAATGTTTTAATAAGAAAAATAAGATATTTCAGTCCTTACACTGGTATCGGTTGATACTTAAAGCAAAAATATCGGAATCGGTATCGGAACAGAAAAAGCTGGATTGGTGCATCTCTAATATGCACTATAAATGCTGCCAATATAGCATTATGAATATTACTTTACCACTTTTTGTGTCTCTTCACGGTTTGCTTTGGAGTTCTCATTTCCCTTTGCAGTATTAACAACCTGACGGACAGTAACTCCTCTGATGTCTCCAAATACTACAGGCATTGTCCTTTGTTCCACACGCAGCACACTCTTAGGCTGCTTAACTCCCGTTTTCAACCTCCCCTCGTAATATTCTTCTGAAGGAAACTTGCAGATGTCCTCATGCTAAGAGTAAATGTTAAAAAATATTCACAGACTGCACCTGAATTCATGGATAAAACACAAATTGATGTAATCTTACCATTCTATATTGTATGTCCAACATTACACTCCTCTTCTCCAGTCGTGCATAGTAACGTTCAAACAGGGACTTGGACATGCCTAGTTTCCGTACGCGATTATTTAGCACCACAGGCCGCAACTGTTTGTGGTCCCCGATTAGGATAATCTGGAAGAAGGAGTTTTTATTATAAATCACATTTTTATCATTGATGAATTCAATACCAATATTTAGGCATAGAGGTCAAGACTGTGACATGAAAGTGGGTAATTTTTTGTTGGCCTACTCTTAAACCTCTAGTGATTTTTAAAAGTTAATAAATCATATTATACTGTATTATGTATTATACTGTTGTCATGGCAGTTGCAGCGGCCATCTTGCGAGGGGAGAGGCAGCAGAATTCTAATTGAAAATAATGTAAAAACAAGGTCAGGTAATTAATACATTAAATTGAGTAATTGAGCATATAATTATATATTTATGGTCCCAATAATACAGAGAAATGCTTTCTGTATGGGTCTGGTCATTTTTTTCCCTGAATTGCAAAATTAGATATTCAGCCTAAAAACACTGCAGTGGGCTGGATTTGGTGCAGAATTAAACTATATTTGTGTCACACATTGTATGAACACAAACATTCATCATTCTTGTGTTTACTTCACAGCTGTTACTCTAAAAGAAGATTTTATTAGCTAAAATAAAAATATGTTTTTTAAAGATTTTTTCCACATTCGTTTTATTGAACAGAAGCATAAATAAATGTACAAATACAAACAGGTTTTATTTAATTTAAGTATTTAACTAAAAAAGTAATTTAAAGGTTCACAGTCTAATTAGTTAGTGCTAGATAGTCTGGTTTGGAGGGACAGAAGTGAGTTGGTTGCCATGGTAATAAGTTTATAACTGTTGCAAAACGAGCCTAAACTGTTTTTTTTATCAAAACCTTTTCCCTAACCTTACCCATCACCCTAACTCTTTTCCTAAACTTACCCCTTCTCCTAAACTTTATCACCGTCCCTTCGGACCTGACTATCTAGTATTTACCTTTAGTAAACTCTCCCTACACAAGATGGCTGCCAGAACTAGACATTTGTTTCTATTAGTTACCATGGCTACGCTCGCTCTAGTCATTATAATAACTCATTGATATTAGCCTGTCCAGTTTGTAAGAAACACTCACTGTGAATCAGTTTCACCTGATGTTGTGCAAACGGAACAAATGACAGATGGAAACCAGAGGTAATGAGCAAGACATCTCTGAAAAGGACTGGTTTTAATGGGTCTGAACACAGACCTGTTCCTTGTTTTCTTTCTATCTGCCTGAGTTTGTGATACTTTTGATTGCTTCAATGCTCTGAAAATGCTCAGGTTGCGCAGTTCCAGAGCATGGATGAGATGTAGGAGACCAGGAGGCAACAACATCTTCTCTTTCATGACTTCCAGCAGGCCAATAATGTTCATTTGTCTTCATTATTCTCCAGATCACGCCACTTTCACCTGAAATCTTTTCATTCAAGCTCACACATCAGTCTCAATTTGACTCAGTCTGCACATCTACTGTCTCTCCTTAAAAAAATAATATCTCTAAATCTGTTTGGTGTGGTCCTTGAGAATTAAATAAAAACATGTTTTTGAGCAAAATATCTCATTCAGAGTATTTTAGGTGGTGTTGTTTAAGTGTTTTTTTTTTTTTTTTTGTTGTTGTTGTTGTTGTTTTTGGGCCTTTTGAATCCAACAGTAGTGACCAATGTTTGTTTGTTGTTCCAAGGCTATTCTGTTTATTTTGCTGTGTTTTGGCGCATGTATCTCTATTGGGGACATAGGCATTTAGATGAAACTACATAAATTCAAATCTAGACCATTTAAAACGTCTCCATGGTGTCACCTTTTCTGGATTGTTGCAGACGAGTGGAATGAGAGCTTGTGGTTCTGTGGCCATGGCACATTCATCAATGAGGATCTGTCGGGCACTAACTGTACGAGTCAGGCCTGGAGTGGACGATTGTGTGCAAGTGCACAAGATAATGTCATGTCTCTCCAGCTCTTCTTTCCGGGCATTTACAAGAAGCTTTCTGTATCTGAAACAATTATGCATATTACTTTGTACTCATTGTAAAGAATACTTAATTCTCAATGTAGAAGCCATCTTAAGTCTTTGTTTAAGTGATTGTGTTAGCCTCCAAGCCACTTACTGTATATGTATGCAACTCTATTGACACATGAAGATCATATTGGCAAGTCCTTTCACCATTTTGAACAACAGAACTCAGCAAAAATCATTGTAAATAATTCTAATGCAAGTTTCTTATGTGGATTTTGAAAACGTGTAACGTATTCGTGGTCAATTATGAACATCAAGAAACCTCTCCCCTCACTAAAGTAATCAGAAAAATTTGTACATAACTTACTGTTTCACTTCCGCATGAGTAAAAGGTTTTTTTTCCTTTATTGCATCTTTAATCCGCAGGTCAAATGCTTTGATTTGTTCTGAATATTGGTTTGTAGGTTGTCTAATCAGGTGATGCAGAGTGATGCTCCTTTAACATATAAACAAGAACATAAGAATACATAAAAGTATAAATCTGTTTATCGTCATGGCAGATTATTTATTATACCTGAGACTTGGTTTGGAAGGCTCAGCACGAGTCTTTGTAGAAAATTGAAGCACACATTCTGGATATGGGTAATCAAGATTTTCTACTTCTTCACTGTAGACTCGAAGGACCTTTAGACTGTCTTCAAACCTCAACATATATTCTGCATTTAAACAATAATTTGTTATTTCTTTAAAGTTTAATTTGTAAATGTAGTAGCAAACTTTAGCAAACAAGGAGGTTGTACCTGCCACCACATCCACAGACTTATTTGAGGGGCCACAGTAAAGAATCACTTGTTTCTTCTTCCTGTCTTTGTTCTTAAAGTCTGCATTTAGCTTTCTGGGATACTCTTTGTTCAACTGTTCAAAACAGAGCACAATGTATACTCCAACGACTGTTTTCCCTGTTCCTGAGAAGCAAATAATAGTTAAAAAACACACCAAAACTTCTGTGTCAGATGAAATGTGTGCTTACCAGGAGGACCTTGAATGAGTGTGAAGGTGTTGTTCAAAGCCATACCCACGGCCGTGAACTGACTGGGATTCAGACGTGGAAGCTTGTTTGGAAAGTCTTTTCGCACAACTATATGTCTGGATGATACTTTGAAAAAGCACATTCAAATATGTCAACACAGATATTTCTTTTACACATTTAAACAAATGGGTTTACCTTCTCTCGGAATGCGTTGCCCAAGTGCTATACACTTCACAAGTTCACATGCTTCAGGTACATTGCGTACAGCACTTTCTTTTCGTCTGTGGAAATGACAAAACATTTTTGAAAATAAATATTTTAACTATTTCTGTGATGTAAAGCACAATAAATATTTGACTTACATATCAGGCCAGTGTCTTTGGGATCAGTTCAACTGTGAAAGTCGTCTTGTTCTTAAAAACAATGTCAGGAATAGTTTCCATTGGAAGGTGATTGACATAAAAATGAACGAGATTTCCTTCTGGTGGCTTTTTCTTTTCATCAAAATACAAGGTGACACCGTGGGCCACCCATGTGAATTCTGAGGGGTCACCTGGTTTGGTGTGATTTAATAAATCATATTTCTCTAATATGTCTTTAGTTAAAGGCAGAGATGGTTTGCGTATGCACATAAAGCACTTTGACAGGTTGAGCCCAGTAATAGCCCACTCTTCAATCCAAGCTGACTGTAAGAAAAAGGTTCCTTTAAGTGAGTCCCCTCTCCTCGGACTAAAGTTCACCTCTGGTTCCCCTTCATTCAGACTAAAGTTCACCTCTAAGTTTTCAATGACAACGCCATCACTGTTTTTGACAGCACTAGTTGCTGATTCCATTTCACATAGAGGTTTCCAGATCCGAACATAGTCATCAGTATTATGGTAATGAATCTGAGATGGGTTATTTGCACATTTGGAAAAGCAGGTAACAGGGTTTTTGACATGGTCGACACAGAGCTCAAACTTTGGTGTGATGCTAACCAGCTGAATGACAGGAGTCCAGTAGCCTCTAAAAGCCTCACAGGTCACTTGGATCCGGAGAGTGTTCCCTGGCTTTAAGAGAAGGATGATTTCTACCTCATGCTCAATCTGTTTTGTAGAAGAACTTGTGTTCACAAAAGTTTGTGAGGGAATCTGCTGTGGTTTTGCACTCAGTATATGAGACTTGGCATCATCCCAGTTTTCTTCTTTTATTGCATCTACAGTCGACTTCCACAGATCAAATGGAATAACCAAACATGGTTCTTGGTGACACTCGGTCCTCAACTCTGCGTGTAACCTCTCTTTGTCAGCAGCATAAATTCTTCTTTTCCACTTCAGTGTCACACATCCATTGGTCTCATCAAATTGTGGCTGGTCATCTGGTTGTAGATTTTTATACATACAAGAGAGGTTTGAAAATAGGTCTTTGTGAAAAGGTGAAGCCACAAAGAAACTGTCTGATTCTGCATCAGTCTTCAACACAAATGCTACTTTACAAAGACTTTGTTTCATCACACCCACAGCACAGGAAATATTTTCTGTTACTTTTTCATAATCCTTAGCCTCTTTTGCTTTTATGTCATAGTCAGTGCACAAAGCACTAATCTCCAATCTTGTGAAGGGTACTTGTCTTTTCAGTATGCAGCAGTGCACCAGTCTCTGCAGTACTAGGTCGATGTATCGGCGTATTGGTGAGGACGCCTGTGTATAAGTCTTTAGGTTGAGAGAATAGTGACCAACCTCTGCCTTCGGGGATGACATAGAACGAATGAAATAAGCTTTATTCAAGCACTTCCTAAACTGAGTGGCGATGGGCTTAAGCAGTGGGTGAATGTCATCAGCTGCAATTAGATCAACCATTCTGTCATTATCACCAGTTTCAGCAGCTTCTCTAATGTTTTTCCAAATAGACTGGAGCACATGAAAGGAGTCACTCTTAGGACTTTGTTGCTCACACTCAACTTTATGCCACACGCTAAAAGAAACTGGTATGAGGTCAGCACATTGTTCCTTTAAGTTGTCCATATCTTCCTGAAATGGTCCTGGTTGGCAACGAAGAGGCACAAAAGCTCTTGTGATTTGTGAGCTTGTGAGTATTTCAGAGACATACTTGTTGAATAACACGCTGAGCTCCTCTATCATAAAATGGGCCTTACGTTCCCCCGGAAGTCGGTCATCATCAGGCTGAGCGTAGGGCCAGTTCTTAAGTCTTTCCTTCCTTCGAGTCTTTGCGAACTCAAAAGCCAGTCTGAGGCTGTGATCAACAGGATTTTCTGATACGCTGTTAATCCCTTTTTCTGCATCTTCATACGTCAGCTTTTCGTCAGATGTAATTGTTGACAGCTCAAACTCTGGCTCCTCAAGAATTTCATTTGTTTGCTTATCAACTTTGAACATTAGTGATATGACGCTGCGTTTTTGGCCTGGGAGAAGGCTGAAGAGTCCAGTACTTAGCTCCTGAGGAAACATGTGGGTGGTGTGTTCAGACTTCTCATGGCAGTAGTATGAAATGCAGCGTTGTTTAGCATCTTTATCCAATTCATCACCAAGTGGTACAAAGCTAGCCACATCAGCAATGTGAATGCCTAAGTTATAGTGGGAATCTAGTACTTCCACACTGATGGCATCATCCAAATCTTTTGCTCCAGGAGGGTCAACAGTGAAGGTATTTCTGCTGCACCTGTCCTTTCTGAGAGACTTATTTGAATCCTCTAAGTAACCTGGTTTGTATGTTGAGGGACCAACTTTATATTGACTATTCAGAATTTGGAGGCCTTGAATCAAAGAATTGCCGATAGGAAAAACACCAGTGACATTGCCGAGAGGGTACATGTACTTTTCATTCCAGGCAATTACTTGGACTAAAAAAACGTGATTCTGTTTGAACTTTTCATCAATTTTTCTGTAATCTGCAGGAGTCCATTTACCAGACAATTGTGTCCATACTGGGAGATAGTGACGTCTTTTCTTGTTGATGTGTATGCAGATCTTTGGAACAGACCTTGAGAAGGGTATCATCATTCGACAGATGAAAGGATGGGAAGTGTTCTTGTTTCTAGTGTGATCTTCGTCCTCTAAAGAGCACAAAATTTGTCGAGAAGAGTCAGATTTCTTTGTCAAGCCGATCACTTTTGATGTTTCTATAATCACTTCATCTCCACTTAAGGCTTGTCCCAGATTGTCCCTTCCATTTATCTTTATATGCAAGTCTGGCCTTGTGGATGGTATCACATAACCACGATTGTGGTTGTCCCTGACAAGTTTTCCACTTCTGTCAAGCTGCTCATTGGGTACTTCTGATGGTTCTGAATCAGCCGACGTCTTTGGCATTTGATAATTGTCCTGACCATCCACATATTCATCAGAAATCAATTCCTCGTTGAACTGCTCATATTCACCTTTTAATTCTTGTAGAATTGTATCATCAAGAGTATTGTTTTCTTCACCTTCACTAGACTTCTGAAATCGTTTGGTTTCGATTAAATCTTTTTCAAAGAAATCTTTAGAAAAATACAGTGGGTCAACGCTGTTGTTGTGGATGCAATAGTCTATGTAGTTCTTCCAGATCTGAGAGCACTGTCCAAAGCAGCAGAGAGCGGCTGCATCACCAACAACTACCACCAGCGAACGCGCCCTGGTCAGAGCTGTGTTCAGAACACGCACGTCATTGAACAGCTCCAGACCAGTCACATCACGAGTCTTCAGAGAATCACGAGAGTGCACAGCTGATATAATGACCACCCTGAATTGCAGACCTTGAACATTTGCTAAGTTGTGAACTTGAACTTTGTTGAGGCCCCTCTTTGAAAGTTCAGATCTTATTTTTTGAACCTGTGGGCAAAAAACACAAAAATATTATAGTAATTTGTAATGTATTTTTAAAAGACTTACACATGATCATGATTACCTGAAATCCTTCAGTTATGACACAGATTGCATGTAGTTCCTTGGGTCCCCAGGTAGAGGGCCAATATTGAAGAATATTCTTAACAGCTTCAACCACTCTGTACGCTTCTTGGTTGTTGTACCATGCCATATATCGAGTTTGTAAGTGGCACTCTCCTCGGACTTGGCTGAACCTGAGGGCATGTTCGTCTGGAGGCGGAGGGACTTGTTCAGTAGCTTTGATTGCGTCACCTTTACCAGTGTAGAAATGAGTAGAAACAAAGTCTACAATTTCTTTGGTAGAACGGTAGTTTTCACTTAGTATGATTCGACTCCTCTGTGCAGAGTCAAATCTTTGAATCTGATAATAGTGGAATAAGCGCGTGAGCAGAGTGTGATCTGAGCGCTTGTGATCCTCCACAGAGAAGAGCTTTGGCCCCATTTGCATATGATCTCCTGCTAAAGCCACTCGTGTGTTTGGCCCTGCAAGACCAAGAGCTGACAGAGTTTCACATTCCAACATCTGAGAGGCTTCATCAATCAGAATGTGACTGAAGTAACCTTCTGGAAGCTTCAGGTCATGCAGCTGTCGTGCCATAGTTGCAGTGATTATGATTATATTGTGTTGATCTAGGACTGATTTGGATGCTGGCAGAAACATGTTCCTGACTTCATTGAGTAAACAGTACTTGAGGGTGATTTCATCCGTGGCAAACAGTCCCCGAGTTGTGTTAGCTTTGATCCGAACTGGTCTGATTTTTACCTGTGCCTCGTGAAAATGGTCTCTGACATACAGATCAGCAGAACTGAAATGAAACAAATATATACAAAAAACTGATAAATGTTACATAATAAAACAAAACAAAAAAGTCTGAATTAACCTGCAGTGTGAACGCAGCCATAGGATGAAGTCTTACCTGTTGGTATGAGTGCAGATAAGTACTTTGTTGTTGGGTTGCTGACACACTTCTATAGCAGCTATAGCAAGAGTGAATGTTTTTCCTGTTCCAAATGGGCCATAGATGAGCAATGGAGCAACACATTTCTGGTTTTCTGTTGTTCCTGTAATGAATTCCACAGCTAATAGTTGTTTTGCATTCAACTTGTCACTCTGAATGTTGTTCACAGGAACAGCACAGTTCTTGAAGTCTGGGAGAACTCGTCTTGTATCAGAAAGTAAGTCCACAGCTTTGTGCATACTGCAGAAGTGGTAGCGATTAAGCTGAAACTGGACCTCTATTTCAAGTGATGTATTGCGCTTGAGACCTAGATCAAAACAGCATCTTTTTGACAGTTGCAAATACATTATATTCTCATTCTTCTGGTCCAGCAAGAAGGTGGCTTCATAGATCTTGCTGTTCGTCCCACTTGATGCAGGAGCAATCAGGGCTGACTGGATGTTTCTCCGAAGTGCAACACCCTCAGGGCTATCATCAGTGAGGCTGAAGGGAAGACATATCACGCCATAAAGCTCTCTTCCATCTGTGCCAAACACTGTACTTTGATCCCTTACTACCATCTCTCCACATGCATTTAACCTGTGGAAAATACAATAATGTTAGTGGCACAGGGTAATTACAGGGCCTATTACTAGCCTTTCTAGGCTATGTTTTAATGTTGTTTCCTCATCAAAGACATACCTGGTATATGTGCTGTATGTGTTTGTTCCATTTGAAGCATATTTAATTACTTATTGAACTGAAATCTTTTGTTCCACTTTGTGATGTTATAAAATGGTAATTTACTTGAATCATGCCATTGAAAGCCCTACAATTGCCTTACTTAAATACTGAAGGCATAGATAGACAATATATAGGGCCCCAAGGAACCAAATCAGGCAAGTTCTTACTTCTTGTTTGGAAAACTGCGGCAAACCATGTCCACTTCTTTATAGTGTTTGAAGCTATAGGCTGTTAATTTAGCTTTATTGAAACTTTCACACCCTCCATCTCATGTTGGACAAATAGGAAAGCAAATATATTCAACACATACTGTACAAGACAGCATCATAAGGTTATTCTTTTGTATTGTTGATTTAATGTGATTAAATGTGTGAATGTAAAAGAACACATCTAAAGATAGGATGGAGCGATATACCAACAAATTAATGATTTTCAGAATTCATGTGCACAACGTAATTATTATATTTTAAAAATGTGAATAAAGATAAATACAAGTGTTATATTTCTTCACACCTCTATGTATTTGGGTAAAAGAGTATGTAACTCAGCATAACAGAGGCTGACTAGTAGTAGCAATGTGTGTGGAAAAGAACATAGAGCTGCATATAACTGAAATTGAGTGAATAGGTTTTGTTCACACGACATCACATAATTCTATGGGTCATTGATATTTATTACAGCTGGGCTTAAAATTAGCAGTTTTTGTCGTAATTCAAAAAGTAAATGAGTCTAATGTGTGAATGGCAAAGTACAAAAATGCAAGCAGAAAAAATTGGCCCACCATCTAGTTTAATGACATCAACACATTTTAGATGCAAAACCAAGAAATATATCAAATGAAATGTAGCCTAAGAAAATTTACTGTTCTTAACATTTTAGATGTTGATGTATCCTTTTCATGAAGAAGTTCATAAAAATATTTTACTAACAATATCAAACTAGATCTGGTGGACTCAGTCAGTATTTTCAGCGATGTTTCGTTACTAAGCAAGCAATTTCCTCAAGGCTAAGTTGTTGACAGACTGACTGTGACTGAAAATGTTTTGTTAATTGTGACTGAAAATATTGACTAAGTACATCAGATCTAGTTTGATATTGTTAGTAAATGTATTATTTTGAGTTGTTTGGCGGTGGGGTGGTTGGGTTGTTGGATGGGACTGTTTTTAATGCACTGTAATGCACTTTGTGTTACATTTCATGTATGAAAAGTGCTTTATGAATAAAGTTTGATTTGATTTGAAGTATCTGTTGATACCCGATATAGGCCGATACTTGTGCAGGGACTGGAAATAGCTTTTTAATTGTTGAAACTTAGTTAACTTGATAGAAAATTGCTCATGTAGTGCTGGGTAATTGTAATTATTTGCGCAAATTACTCAACAATTTTATGTGTGTAAAATTTCAAGCTTTGAGGTACTTTAGATCAAAATCAGTCAGTAAAAGATATCGACTCAACCGATATCATGGGACCGATACACAACACAAAACTGCCAAATTTCATATGATGTCACCAATATTCAATCACAGCATCATATCAGTGCATCGCTACTAAGAAAACTTGATATTTTTGTGTAGAATGTTTTATATTTTTAGCTTAGTTCTTGCAAGCAAAAGCAAAAGTGTAGCAAAATAGTAAAAAAAAACATGTCTGACTTACCTTGACACAGCCTGGTCCTCTGCACGCTCCTCACTGTACAGGAAGTGGTGCATTCGCTCTTTATAATTCTCATGACTCAGCTCCGTTTGCAGATTGAGGTTGGGCTTGTAATGAAAGTTAACCTGAGGTGGTTTGTAGCGTTTCAGCAGTTCCTCCTGTTCCTCAGTGCGGTTCATACAAGGAACAATCACTCTGTTTCCAGTGTGCCAGCGCTCAAACATCTGAGAGGAGGCGGCAGTGTTTTCTGACAAATCCTCACTGTCATCTGATAAAGGCTGGCCAACTGTCACTCTAATTTTTTTCAACAACACGGGTCTCATGTCAAAATCCAGCACAACCCACTGCTCATATAAGCCTGGCACATCTGAAGTGAAAGACACAGTGAATTCATAAGTGGTGTCATCGATGTAGAAGCTGTGGCCTTCTGAGTAAATGCAAGGATCAGAAGTGGAGTCCTCAAGAGAAAAGCATGCTCCTGGTTCCTGTTTCAACAATGCCACATGCACAAGCGACCTCTAAACAAAATATGCAAATATTTTAGGGTTAGTGCACACAAATGATCATTAGTCAGTGCAAAGGTTGAGTATGTGAGGAAATAAGTGACATTAAACTTTGTAAGGGACAAAACTTCTCACCATTAACAATTCACAATAAATTAGTGCTAGCATGTCAAGTAGTCACAAATGAGTAAAAATACATTAAAATATCAGCCACATTTTGGCACCCATTACCTCTGTTTCTACTTGGAAGTGCCATTGTAGCTTTGTCTGAACCAGCTCACAATTCAGAGTCAAATCTTCATCACAAGAGATGCTCACGTCGTCCACATGTTCAGACATCTGTTGGAACAAAGGTGTCTAATTCACATACACAATGGGCAAAATTTTAAAAAGTTACTACAAGTCAGATTCTGCATTTACTGAAACTTTTTTTTGCACATAATGAACCAAGAGCGCCTAAGGAATATTCATTCATTTTCTACCGCTTAATCCCGTTAGGGGTCGCGGGTGACTGGAGCCCATTCCGCCTTAGGCGGGGAAACACCCTGGACAGTGGCCAACTTGTCGCTGGAATAGACAGACAATCATTCACTCTCTCATTCACAAACAACCATTCACTCTCATTCACTCACTAAGGGAAATTTACAGTGATGCCCAATTAACTTGAACATGCATGTTTTTGGAGGTGGGAGGAAACCGGAGGACCCGGAGAAAACCCACGGTGACACAGGGAGAACATGCAAACTCCACCCAGAGAGATTGTGAGATGTTGATATGGTCCGACCCGGGAGTCGGACCCACGACCTCCTTATTGGGAAGCCAGAGCTCTAACCACTCTGCTACCGTGCACCCTGCCTAAGGAATATTGCCAATAAAACAACATTGATTAATAAGGAATATTGCCCCAAAAAACATTTATTAATAGGTAAATAAACAAAAATAAAATAAAAAGACAATAAATTAAGTCTTTGTCTTAACAGTTAAAAAAAAAATTCAAGTGAAAGATTTTTTCTACAGACAAATAACAACCATAAGTTTACCTTTGTTGTATTATTATCTTGTATTATCTCTAGTGGTAGATTTTACCATACAGGTGGTGATAATCCACTTGCAACCCAAATGTGGGCTTTGAGTCTGACACGTGTAGCAATCAACACCAAATGTGCTTTGTCAATTAAAGGTAATACTGTTTTTGTCACATACTAAACTTTAAAAACAGATACTTACGATATGTACTTCATTGCTGCTGCTTCTGTACTCCTGAAGGAGTTTTTCATTATAACTCATGAGGCCCTGATCTTCTATGTTCTGTCGGATCTTGTCTGCTTCTTCAGTGCGCATCAGCCACTCCTGGAGCTCCTCTTTAGAATGAGCTTTGGGACAGCTTTTTCCGTATTCACATGTTTCTGGTCTACAATAGATATAATAGATATTTTAATTAAACTCCTCTTGTCATTTGACAAGGGAGCGAAACCTATTCACTTTACAAATTTGGTTCAGTTGACTGGATTTGTACTTTTGATTGATATAATTCTAGTAAAGTGGTAAATCAATATGAAAATAAATAAACTCCAGGAAACATCCCGGTTAACCTGTCATGGTTCACATGGATAAATGTGAACACAAACAGCAGAACGAGGGTTTCCTTCTTCTTTGATACAGATACAAGGATTAAAATACCTTGAGGTTGGGCTAACTTAGACCAAATATTTTGTATACTTAAACTCCAGCAACTTAAGTTATAACATGATATAATGCAAAAAAAACATATTATCCTGACCTGTCACAGAGCCAGAAATCAGCCCGTCTGGAGTGAGGAGGTGGCCGTCCTCTCCACCAGACGCTGGTGTCCTCCCGCAGTAACTGTGCATGCTCAATAGAGGAACAGTGCTTGTAGAAGCTCTCAGCAGAAGACAGGGTGAGAAAGCAGACTTTGCAGTACATAGAGATTTGTTGTGAATCCTGTTGTGGCTGAAGCTGAAGAAGCAGAGGTCGAACATTCAGGCCTTCGTGCTCAGCCGTCCACACCTGCATCTCAACCTCACTCTGAGCAGACATGCAGTGACCAGGGTTGTGCCAGCAGGGCTTACCCTCCCTGACATGATTGCAAAACTTGAGCACAGATTTTTGGGGAAGTGGTCGAATCTGGTTGAGCTTTTGGCCTTGCTCTGCTGGGTGATGAACAAGAAGAGGCTTCCATTTGTGAGCCACATTCGCTGAACAAGTGTCGTTCCATTTTTTGACTGCTAGCTTTGCTGGTCGATCAAAGAAACATTCGGTACACAACTCTTTATATTGCCCAGGAAACTGCTGCATGATGTCTTGAGCTGTCTCTTCAGGGGTCTTTATACTGGCTTCAGCTATTTGTCTCATCAAGTCCTTTACCTGCATCTGATTGTTTCTGACATGATTCCATACAGCTGCCTCTTCACTACTCCGAGCAAAGGTGCAGCCCTGTCCGTGGTTTGCGCACCCACGGCCTTCGATAAAAAAGTGACATGCTTGGTATTGGACATTTTTACCAATACGTGAAGGTTGATCTGCAACGGGCCGCCATTGATCAGAGTTTTTCTCTTTGGCTAAAAGAAGATTTTGAGTGCACTTATGAACAGTAGACTTGATTGCATATGTAATTTCTTTTTCTTTAATACAACACTGATCACAGACTACCTTCAAATCTAGAACTGCAAGATCATGGGACTGAGAAGTTTTGACCCCACCAGTTTCACTTAATTGAGCTACTGTATTACAGAGATTAAGGTGGTCCACCTTGTATTTCTTTTCAAAGTTCCACACAGCTGCTTCCTCCAAACTTCTGGCATAACTGCAGCGGTTCATGTGCACAGAGCAGCCACTGCCCTCTCTAAAGTGATAACAGACCTGGTACTGACTGGGATTTGGAAACGTGGGGCGCTTGGAGACGGGCCTCCAGTGGCTGCCTCCTTTGGCACGACATAACAGCACACTGAGTGCACACTGGTGCTGCTTTGGGATGTACTTGTAAGTTATTTCCTTCTCTTTAACAGAGCACTGATCACAAACAAGTCTGAGGTCATACTGGGCCAACAGTGGCTCCAGAGACGCTTCAGGCATGTTTGACTCTTTATGACACAACACAGTGGCTCTGCCAGCTCTACAAGAGATTATATCAGATTAAAAGGCTATGTTGCTGCTGAGTGTAACTAACCATAAAATACTCATGGTGACAGAAACGGGGCGTGTCTAACTGGTGACGCTTGGCAGCGATGTGCATATTTACATCGTGTCTGTAAAAACATAAGAGAAGACAGAGGAATTCATCGTCTTAAGTTTCATTTGCCATTGCTAGCGACACATTAATAACAAACAGATAATAACTAAAGGTGGTTTTGTCTGGTTTCACTAGATCATTTAAACCAAATCAACTTAGGCTGATGTACATGTAATATTATATAGTAGGCCTGATGCCCAGGAAACTTCTACCTAGGTTAGCTACTTTTGTTACAGCATTGTTCGAGTTGTTTTTATTTTGTGCTCTGCAAGTGTACTTAACTTTAACGTTAGTGTTAAGAAATGCGTTTACAAATTATTTTATTAAATATTAGGCTATCATCTCATCATTCTAACAGTTAAATAAATCTGAAGACTGCTCTGACAATACATTTTTATATTATTAGCGTTTTAAAATAACGGTAATGATAAAAATGCTAGTGCTGAAGTGCTAAATTAAACTGACTGTATGCCCTTTTAGTACAATTTAGATAAAAAACAAAAATATAACTCACCACATGCTGCTAGTGTTTTCTTTTTCGAAGGATGAAGAACTTGAAACAACCGTCTGGTTCCACAATATAAACCAGGTAGGTATAAGTTTCGTTTCCTTCTTCCTCCGTCAGTAACTCAGGCAGCCGCTGACGCATGCGCACTGAAGCAGTAGTAATAGTGGCACGCGCTGCTGCTGAGGGAGCGTCTCATGTCGTGCGCTGCTTTTATAGTTTAAAAGTTAAAACTATACAAATTCATGAATTAACTGTCCAGTACCTAGGTATAGCTCTCCACATTTTGAGTCCGTACAAATCAAATCATTGCCTATAGCCTATTGAAGAAACTGCCCGATGTGAGCCAGTTATCTTTTGTTTCTGCACATCTAAAACCAACTCGAGAAAATGAAACTTAGACGTTTAGTCAAACTGAAACTGAGTTAATTGAAAGAACCCCATCTCAACGTGTGTGTTTCAATCAATATCAACCTTGCATAAACAGCCTGTAGGCTATAAAATGCGGGGTTATGGTAGGGCCTACTTTATCCATCTTAAAAAGTTAATTGTAGCTATTCCCCAATAAATAGTCCATCATAACATTGGTGCTTAGAAATGAGAAATTATTATAATTTTTATCTGAAAATGGAAAAGAGAATGTAAAGGTCAGTGTACTATTAGGCTATTGGAATACAGTAAAATTGCATAGTTTGTGTCCTAAACAAGTGATTGTATTGGAAATGTAAAAAAAAAAAAAAATATATATATATATATATAATTAAAAAATACGCTGCTACTGTTATAGCCTAAATAGGTTCTGGGAATAATGTTATTACCTACTTACTCTGGTTTATTCTTAGACACTGGAAAGACGAACTTTTTGTTGGTAAATAGGCTTACATGATACTGTAGGCTATATGAAATTATGGCATACAAGCTAAAACCTAAATAAACAAAAATATATATATATTAAAAAAGATGACAAACTATATTGAACAAATTACTGATTGTTCACAAAGATGCCAAGCCCTTCTTCACCTGAGTTTGCTTTGTAAACCCAGTTTCATTTCTTGGTTCACTTGTGAAAGCTCAAGGTCAGGAGGATGCAGTTATATGTAAAGATTGACGGATCTCACAATGATGGAAAACACAGTTTTTCAAAACTAGTTTCCAGTGAATTAATTAACTTTATATTCAAAGGTAAACAGTTTGACTCAGAAAATCAAAACTACAAAATCCAACAGTGCTGGACTTTATTGAATTATTGACCCAATGACCATAAAATGCAGTAAGTGTGGAATACATTACCAGCAATACAGACTGACAATTGGCCAGCCTACTGCACTGATTTGGGGCACTATTTGATTTTGTTGTTCCTGTAAACCACACTAAATAAAATCTACTTAAAAATATGTTTATGTTGCAAAAACTCTTCCTCAAAAAGCATCTAAGTGCTTAATCTTTTCAACAGCTGTAATCATTCAGTCTAGAAAACCAAAATATTTGTGTCAGTAACTGCCATGTTCCTTGTTCCTTATCTCTCAAATCACAAAAGTATTGAAAATATTTGTAGAAGGTATTTACATTTGTGCCAAGAGACTTATAAATAAAAAATTCTGTTGCCTTGTAGTTAATTTTAACACAAGATGTGGATCATCATGACACTATATGTCATAAAGACATCTCAAAATAATAAAATATAATAAAACCATTTAAGAAGGCAATTATGACAGTGTTATACAATTACCAGATAAACAGGTTGAACTTCATTCCGTCAGGCTTATAAGAAGGATATTGTTTCTCACATACAGTATGATTTTAATGTTGTATGTTAATGCATTTGTTTTTTAAATCAATTTTTTTTTATTGCTGAAAGGCAATTATTGGAAATCAATATATAAATTGTATTATTCTTATCCAGTCTTTATCTCAAAATATACCACAAAAATATGTTTCATTGTTTTGCTAATGAGTGTTGAAAGTATACAGTATTGTAAAATAATTAACAAGTACAAGAACAAGAACAATAATTATTATTTTAAATTAAACTATATTTTTAATAAGCAAAGTAAAAATATTAGGAGTGTCAAATTACTGCATTAATTGAGCTTAATTAATTACAGACATATTAATTAAGAGTTAATTTTTTAATCGCATTCATCTATTTTAAAATCTTTAACTGCTGACGAGTAGCAATGAGACAAAAATAAAGAAGCAGACGAAAGTTAGTGGACTGATGAACGGGAATTTTATGTTCAAAAACTCAATTTTTTGCAATATATTATTATTTCCAATCTGCAACAATAACGTAATTAATTAAATTGGATAAAAACAAAACAAAAACAGCAAATTAAATTAATTAATTACAGATCATAATTAATTAATCTCTCTATTTTTTAATCACTTGACAGCACTATATTATACTGTATTACTGTAAACAATCATGATTTGTTTGGCACAACACATAATACATCTGTTGTGTCACAATAACCATTACACCACACTGAAGACAACACAAGTAAAGTGTTTTGCTCAAAAGCACAACAGTGCACACATGTTAATGCTGAATACTGTATAGCTGAGCCTCTCTAGGTATGTGAATTTGTGTTTTTTGTGTACTACTAATACTATAACCTGTATACATATAACAATGGTGATTTATTTATTCTCTAATGGAATGTTTCCTGAAATGTATTTATTTACTTTTTGATGAACAACTCTTTTAATATCAATAAAAGTCTAAATACAGTCAATTTAACCAAATTTGTAAAGTGAATAATAGTTTTTGTACAACTCACAACTGTGCACTGAAAATAAAGTTGCATTTCCAAAGCCTGGGAATCACCAGAAGCAAGGTCATTCCTAGTCATAGCAATCGTCTGTTCCCGAGTAAAGTCCCATACAATTTCAGAAGTTCACTTCTGTTTTGGATAGAAAATGCTCGGAGTGTACAGTACATCTTCTTTTCATTGCAAACATCAGCGTGGAACCCAAAACTAAGCTTTGGGCCATCTGCTGTTGAGCCACAGAAGAAGATGTAACTGGCCCTATGCAAATCAAACATGGAATAAAATATGTGACTGTACCTGCCCTTCAATTGTATTTAAACAAAACAAAAAAAACATTTCACAATTACCAGATCTTTCCAAACAAATGAAATACATAATCCGTGTTGATCCAACTGTTGGATTAATGCAAATAGATTTTTCATCCTGTTCTAACCTTACTTACTCATCAAAAACACAGCGGAAGTTTTGTCTGTGAGATATCTTTTGTTCCCCAAAACACTAGTTTGAATGTCCCTGATCTCTTCCGCACTGTTTTTAAGGCGTCTTTGTTTTCCTCAACACAGTTATGCTGACCTTTCCCAATCCCTTAACTTAATCAAATTAATCTAAACCTAACCCTAAACCTAACTTTACCCAAATCCTGAAGTAAATATTTAAAAATATAAACTTTTGCTAGCATAGCCACCAATGCAAAGTGATGGTTTATGGCATGACTGGGTTGGGAAAAAATGAGTCTAATAATAATAATCCACACATGATTCAAGCTTTCTGCAGCATTAGCACATCGCTTTGATTGTTTTCACCATATAATTTCTTTTCCAGCCAGTAGACAGAGCTCTTTTTTACAACACTTTATTAGTTCTGGTGCATAAAGTCCCAAAGTGGAGGTGCTCAGGAGCATGTTTGAAGTACAGGAACAACACAAAAAGCATCATTTTTGTCCTTTAACAAAAAAATATATATACATAATACTGAATAAAGACTTGACGCTGTGACATTTTGTTAAGCAGAACACACTTATGTTTTTGGTGCACTCAATATATAATAAGCATCTGTGTCTTTACTTTAAGAGGGCTTACAAAATAAACTAATATTTGTCCTAGAGGGGTTTAACCTAGCGTTTCAAATAAAAAAATGTTCCTTTCGCAATTTTTTTTTTCACATTATGACAAAACACACAATGATCAGTAACAATGGTATGGTTTTAACTTTCTATTTCTACTGAATTGTGTATTTGACTCTAGTTACACAGCGCACCTTTAATTGCCTCAAATGGTTAAATATGGTTGAGTATTAAGGACAAAAAATAGTTTCACTTTATTTTTGGAGCATCTTGATAGTAATATTTAGACACTATTAAGTCAAGCCAACAGAAATGCATTAAAACATGTCATATTGGTTGAAGTTCAGTTATTAGACAAATGTGAGATGTCTGTGAAATAAATTACACAAAAAATCACCCTTAGTTATTTTCAAAACTACAATATAACTTTTTAAATTTGTACTAAGATTTTCATTTAAACAATAAACAATATGCTCAATATTCAATAATTGCATATTTTCAAAACAACATTTGCATTTTGTTAAATGTTGCCATATCATGTCATTTTAATCCAGTCAGGAATGATGAAAGTAGTTAAGAAGAGCATGATGTTTCCTCTGTCTGATGGGATTTTACATGTTTTTTAAACTTAGAATGATTTGTAAAAACTTCCTCACATTGTGTACACTGCATTGACTTCCCTTTGTGTACCTTCATATGAGAAGTGACATGACTCTTTCTTTTATAGGTTTTATTACAGACTGGGCAGCTGTAAGGCCGCTCTCTGCTGTGGACTTGCAAATGACTCAGATAATGTGCCCTTTGCTTAAACTTTGCCCCGCACTCTGAACATCTGTGCGGTCGTTCTCCAGAATGGTTTCTCTCGTGTCTGTCTCTCGTTGCTCTGTCTTTAAAACACTTCTTACAGACCAAACAGCTGAAAGGTTTTTCTCCAGTGTGAATTCTAGCATGTGTTTTAAGATGGCCGGCTTCTGTAAAGGATTTTTGACACACTGTGCAGGTGTGTGGTCGCTCACCTTTGTGAATTAACATATGCGTGTTGAGATTATCCTCACGAGTGAAACCTTTTCGACAAACTTTACAAGCAAAAGGTTTTTTCCCAGTACGGACTTTTCCTGTTTTGCCTGTAGATTTAACACTACAGGCAAAACAAGTGAGAGGTTTGGTTTTGCTGGAATTTCCTTGTGCATGTTTTACTGACAATCCTTTGCGCAGAATTGTCTTCAAGCACTCAGAGCATTCAAATATTATTTCTTCATCATTGACAGATTTATCTTTGTTTTGTCTTCCAGAGTGTATTTCTGGAGCCCATTCAGAGTCGTCGGTATCAGAAGAGCTTTGGGTTTGTGTATCTGACTGAAAATGTCCTGAGCTTCCTGGCGAATGCTTTTCCTTCAAATCTTTTAGGTCAAAGTTCTCCATTTTATCAGTATCTGAGTGTAAGTGTGGTGAATCATCCGACCTGTCGTTTCCCTCAAAGTTGTGCTCTTCAGGTGAGCTCAGATAAAGCACAGGTAGTTGTTCATCTTCACTTTTGACTGTGAGATTATATGTGAACTCCTGGAGATCTTCTGGCTCCTGTTTGATGGACAGCTGCTCTTGTTCCTCTTTAATGGGTTCTGTGGCAGTTTCCTGATCCAACTGACAGTCCACCCCAGACGGAATCTGGAGATCTGTAGGAAGACAGTTGCACAATTAAGTACTGAAATATCAGACGAAATACCCACATAAGATTGCAGGAGATTCATTTTGTGAGGCGAGAGCAATTGTACAGATTGGTTTATAGAGGAAAAAGGTTTAGATAAAATAGCAAGCAACAATTCAAAATATGCAATGCAATACCTGAAATAGCTATAACTAATAGATTCCTTTCATGTGGCATCACAGCATTTTATAAGTCGATAATATTTAAAGTTAGTTTCACCCTCTAAAATCTGCCTGCAATCATAATTCAAACAGAAATGTAAAACTGGGCAGTGCTAAAAAATGGAATCTGAAAATAAGGAGTCAGATATCAATAGCAAGTATTTGTAATCAGACACACTTGGCAGTAAACAGTAAAGTCCACCATGATGTCACATAGAAACTAGAAATGTCATTGGTCATTGCAGTGAGACGATGTTTTCCAATTGCCAGGATCCTGTGTTTCTGAAGCACTTCACAGGGAGTCATCTCATCAAAACTCTGCCAAGTGTTCTGTCGTGTCCTTTGCAGTTCAACTTCTTTGTTTAGCAAAATTAATCAAGAATGCACCTGCGGATCCATGGCCACTTGGGAGCCATATCAACTATTCACAATTCACTGCAACTTTTTTTTTTTCTTGTCAACTTTATCTGAGCACTGAAATCAATTTCAATTAACTAATAAATCTATGCAATCAAGTAACGACATCATGCTGTTCTAGCCAGATCAATATCAAATTAGTAAATATGTATATCTGTGTTTGCCATGTTTATTCTAAGTTCATTGTTTAAATATTTTGCACGTTTTTAAATCTCAGCTCTCTGACACATTTTCATTTCTAAAAGCATAGTTTTGTTTTTTAGCCCTAGTTTTATAACATTTAATTTGGTCCCTTGACTGCAGACATTCCTTCCAGAATCTGTTCCAACTGTGCTCCTGTCCAGACTGTGTGAGCAGGAACCTTGGCTTTGCCTTGAGAGGAGAGCTGCTGGCTTTGGAGGAAGGATCCTGAGATTTGGGAAACAATCAGTCAGTTTGTTGTCATTAAAAGAAAAAGCTATTAAAGCACCATTGTAGTGCAGGGCTATTCAACTTAGGCCTGTGGGCCAGATCAGGCCCTCCAACGAATAAAATCCATTTAGCAACGCCTCTTCCAAACATTAGAAATTAGGTGAAAGTACAATTTAGTAAAGCATATTAGCAAAGGGGTTTGCATTTTCCACAAAAGTCAATTCAAACACTAGTTATTTTATCAATATTGAAACTGTGCTAAAAGTCATGTGTCATGCACCTCGCCTTGGGACATGGGCCACCAAAAAACTCTTTCAGGAAAATTGAGTTGAATAGCTTTGGTCGAGTGTCACTTCAAGGTATACACACTGAGGGAAGAAAAATGAACATAGTTCACATGCAATGTGTTGTTATTGTGGATGTCGACTTAAAGAGGTCCTATAATGTAAAATATATTATTCAAAGATTTTAACGTTGTTATAACGGCCTCCCTTCACCATTAGTTTACTCAAAGTTATATTTGAATTGATTCATGCATGTTTGAGTAATCTTGTATTGTTCTTCAACTGGAGCTCAAGAGCTCAAAAATCTCTGTTCTCATCCCCTCCCACTTCTGTATTTACTTGTTATAATTCAAAAGATTAATACTCTTATAAGTGAGGCTTATTTGGCTCAAAACTGTCCCATAGCCACTTTTCAACAATATAATTAGTTATTTTAAGTCTGTTGCTTTTTATAATTACATTTTAAAATGGAGACTTATCAGTTCTGTAGTTTGAACAAGAATCAGTAGAGCTGTTTCTTTTTTCAAGCTGATTTAGATCAATTTTGTGTTTTACAACAAACAAAAGGTAAATTACTTTTCTGCATATGTTCTACTTTCTTACTAAATAGTTGGAAAAAACACAATAGGTCTCCTTTAAAGACAACATGATCACTTTCTACACAGCAATGAAACAATCTAGGCCTACAAAAACGGACCTACTAAGCTATTTAAAATCCACTTTAATGTTTTTTGTCTCAGACTCAGAATATCCCTTTTCACCTATCCTCGCCCACTTGTCGGTATTTGAGATTACACAAGGATTCAGATGTTAAAATTTAAAAGTTAAAAGTTTAAATTATCATGTGGCCATCTTTTAACTATAAAATTATCCATTTAAATTCTGAATTCACATTTCAACACACACATATATTTTAACTATTCTTCATACACCCGTGCTTTCCCTAAAAGTTTAAACAAAGGCAAACTGTGAGAGGAAAGAGAAGCAGCAGACCTGTTCTGCATAAAACAACGCGTGGCTTCAACACTGACTCCAGAATGTGCTGCTGCCTCATGTTCCTCTGTTTTAAAACTCGGATTTCACGCTCATGAAGCGCAACCATTCCATCAAAAAGCTCGGATATGTCCCGCGCCATCGCTGCGAGCCGCTCATTTAACTTTACTCGAAAACAGTGCACGCTGTCAGACATTTTAACTGTAAAATAATTGGCGTGTGTTTTGTTGTCTGCAAGAGTGAAACTTTCTGAACAACTTTCCTGGGCAGGGTTTATGCAGCCGGAAGAGCGCGATGCTGTCCCCACGTGGTAACAGCGATCATTACAGTTGGCGCTTGTGACATTCAGCAGAGAGTAGCCAAAATAAAATGCTCAATTAGTCTCTAAAAACTTTGCTCGGGTAAAAGTGGAGGTTATTTTTTTCTCAAGAAAAACGTATTTGGATGAATAATAAGCAACCTATAGTAGCCTATTAATTATTTACTTTTTCTTTACTTTCTTTTATTTATTTTTTATACAGCCTATTTCATCTCATTAATACTTTAGAGATGATAGTTAAACATTATTGCATGGGTTAATAGCTATAAATACAAGCCTACTTTGGCCTTTGGGTCACAGCAGGATTAACGCGGGGTGACGTCACGTGCGTAAAAAGCGCGTTGACTGTGGCGCGTACATCCAGGGGCGCGTGGTTGAGCGGCGCAGAGAGGGGACTGTCCGTGCCGCGAGAGGTGTGTGTGATCTATGATCTCCGGTCATGGGAGCTGTTCTGGGGGCTTTCTCCTTCGCAGCCTGGGTAAGTCATTTAGAGTTATTACCTCTGCGTGGGATAGTTTTAGAAATGACTTGTGAGTGTCGACAGCTCTTTTGTTGTAGAAAATTACAGTTTAAATCCACAAACCGCGGACATCCATACATTTATCTTACGCGTGTTACTTTGAAATAGTGTAAATTATAAAACCCTGTAATCAGCATGAGTCCTTACGGTGAAGCAAAAACATAACACAGGCTACTCGGTCATCTGCTTCCACGTGATTAATTGGATTAGTGCTTGTTATTGTAACACTAAGCGGACTGGAGAATACAGTGTGGCGGTAACTCCTGTGTTTCCCATGTGCTGGACCTCCAAATCATATTCAGTTATTGCTGCAGGCTTTTATTATAAACATTGATTGTGGTCAAATTAATTTATCATAGACATAAAGAAGTTAAAGGGGACATAATAATTTTAAATGAATTAGGAATGGACTTTTTTGAGTTTTTAAACCTGTTCTAACATTGCTTCATCACTTACAGTTGTCTGTGAGATTCTATTCTTTCCCATCTGAGCCTCAGAAAACACTGTTCTGAATATCACAGATTTGTGATGTTAAAAGTGGATGTCGGAGGTCTGTTGTTAAATATAAATCACCCAGACTCACATTAGCATATAGGCCAGATCAGTTGGATTTTTTTTTCAATGATGGGAAATACAAGTCATAACCCTTTTTATAAGATGCTAACATAAAGATTGCCAAACCTATTTTCGATTCATTCCAAGGCTAATATGGTTTACAACAAGCTTAAACTGTGTACCATTTGACTTGAGTCTTTTTACTTTCATTTTCACTTATCTTCCACTACCACTACCTCTGGAAGCTAACTAATATTGTACCAGAATACAGTCTCATTGTTCGGCAGCATGCTCATGTGCTGTGCTCAGGCTTCAGACAGGCTAATCTGGCCTGTCTGAAGGAGCATTAACTTTATTGTAACTCTTCTTATCTTATCTTGTCCTGCTCCGGTGCTTTTAGTCCTCATGGTCATTCACAAGCCATAAAGCAATATTTAATTTGAAGAAGATAGAAATCCAGATTTTTAGGTGAATCGACTGTCAATGATTATTGTAAGAATTAAAAAAATAATAGTTGTTCCATTTTAAGAAGCAACATTTTTGACTTTTTAATTTTATTTTTTAGAGACCAGGGGCAATATTTCAGTTTGGGTTTTATAGGAAAAATATGGCTGATATTTGGCACAAGTATTTTACTATAAATTATACATTCTACAGGGAAAAATAAATGTAAGATGTAGTGAAACAATCTTAAAAGCAAAAAAAAAATAAAAAATTACTAATAGTAAAACAAATACATCTAAATTAAGATTAAGTTTGTTTTTTTTTCATTCAGAAAATGTAATTTTAAAACCCTGTCAGAATTTTGAAGAAAACGGATGTTAGACAATAAATTGAAGGATGTTACTGTGGTTTAGTCTTGGTAAGTAAGAGCAAATCCAAATTGTGATATTTTGTGTTGTAACAGTATAATGTGATATTATGACATCCATAATTACAATGTATATGTACAAAATACAACTTTTTTATCAAGGACATTGGTGTGGGAGCTGTTTGGTCACTGACCTAAGATCTCAGTGGCTGTTGCCTGTGATTGGTGGAGACAACTAGATTTTCCTGAAACTTTGATAAAGGCACACTGGATTATGTCTGTCCTTTGTGTCTTAGTATTATACAACGAGATAAAGTCTTGCAAGAAGCATTGTAATCATTGTAATCAAAACCTGCAATATCATGTGGTCTGTCTCTGTTTCTTTTGTAAAGTGACTTCAAGTAATTAATTTCAATTTTTTTTACATTTTTAACAACTAATGGTGATTGAAGAATACTTTGCTATTCAGTGTACTGTCTAAATTGAATAATAAAGTATGTTCAGTTCTTATATTTAACTGAAAGCAACACCAAATGGGTGTGCTTGACTGGTCCACTTCAGTTTGACCTTGCTATCTGTAAATACCATGTAGATACTCTCAAAGGGCCTAAATATGCTTACAAAATGTTAATATTTTTCACCAAATCATCAAAGATATACTTTGAGTTGTGGTCTGTTTCAATTGAACAAACATTCTTCATGTTTAGGCTGTTTTTTTTTGTCTCAAATTGAAAAAAATAAAATAAAAAATCACCTTGTGTACGATGGCATCAGGTGAAGGTGCTTTGCTGTGACACCTTTACTTTACTTCAATCATTTGAACAGCTTCAAAGCTGGAATTGGCCAACTTTGAAGCAACAGCTATTGTCTTAGCTTTGTTTAAGTTAAAACAATGCACCACAACAAACTGTGCAATGAAGCTGCTGGACACTTGTAGGTATCTCATCTGCAGTCAAACAGGTCAAGCAAAACTACCGTATATAACATACGGTAGATAAAAATGCACAAAACAGAACTTTTGAACTATACAGCAAAAAAATTAATAATGATAATGGCCAAGTTGTTCTTTTACTCTTTTAACTTCCAAGACTGCTTTGACTTCCCGTGTGCTTGTTTAAAAGGTCTGATGAGACCTATTGAAGATAGTGCCTTGGAGACACACACATTTCTTAATCTCTTAATAATGAAGCAACACATGTCTTAAAGATACCCCCTTGTGAAATGCATGCTGTTCCACCTTGTTCTCTACATAAACTTTGACGAGCAGATGAGGAAGACAATCTCCAGAATGTAACAGCAGCCGCACAACTCCAACTCCTTTGGCATCAGAAACATGGCAGAGAGAGCGACCACTATTGACGGAGCAGAGATTATTAAACCCTCACAAGATAAGGACAGTTTCAGCTGGATGACCCAGATGATGCTTTGGAGATAACTGCAATATTAGATAAAGTGAAAAAGACTACAATGATACATTGGAGAATATATCAAAAAATGATTCCAGAATGAAGGTCCTACAGAGGCCCAGATTGTTGATTATCCAGAAAGCTTTTATGTTAATTTTTGCCAGGTTGACTCCATGCTCTCTCTGAGTATTCTTTTCAAGATGAATTAAGCTTCTGAACCCTGGTCGTAGAAAGACTGCTTTCAGAAAACTGGATGAGAAGCTTAGCAGTTTCAAAAAAGGTTCAAAACTTCTTGACCTTCTCAAATAGACTCTGTGCATTGAAGATGTTTACTTTCAAATTGTCAGACTTTAGCGACTTTAGCGACAGACAAACACATCTTTTTATAAACACACTTTGGTCCTTTGGTTAAATATTCTCTTCATTTGTAAAGAATTTAACATGTTTTCAAAGGAAATCACCAACTGCTTACTGTTCACTGCCTGATCTTTAGTAATTTTTAATTTTAGGCTGAGGCAGTGAAAACCTCATAAGAATGAACTAAACAGGAAATGAACCTGCCGGCAAGATGTTAGCATTTTGAAAAAATACTCTTGTGCACACAGTCAATTGCTCACCACAAATTTTCAGCGAAGAAAAGGGTCTCCAACTCATCCCTGTAAATAAAAGTTTGCAAATTATCTTTTCTGAATGTACTATTGATATTACACTTAATATGAATGAACATATTTTTAAAGAAAGTTACACACTTTCCAATGCTGACATGTTATTCTTGACTAGATTAATAGCTGTGTCTCCTTAAGAACGCGTTTTTACAGACAGCAAAGAAAAACTGAAGACCACCCAAGCACAGTCAATCAGAGCACTGCTAATTGCTATTATGAGAAACAAAATACTTCAATTTTTCAACTGTCTCTACGCATTGAATATTAAAATAGCTATCTTTGTTTCTTCTGACATCGTGGCTATTATTGTATTATTGTGTGTGTTATACAACTACAGAGTGTGACGAGGTCAGTGGCTGCATCAGCAAAACAGATTGATTCTGGCCTTTCAATCTGTTTGCTGCAAACTTCAAACAATTTTTGTAGTTTTAGAATGATTTTTCTTATGTTATTGTATACAATGTTTGTGCGAAACTCGTAAGTATATATAAAAAGTACAAAAGTGTTTTCTCAGTCACATGATGATGCAGTACATATCTGATTTGAGTTTGCACTAAGCAATGTCAGGAGACACTTGGCTATGAAAATGGATTCTTCACATTGATCCTTTAAACAAAGCAATAATCTGCACCATGAGACAGTGTCATGTGCCACTGGTGGCACGTTACACATTTACATTTTCTCTCTCATAAGTCTTTTTATTCCCACGTCTAACTCACTGCCAAACCTGCTGAAGCTTTATGTAGTTTAGATTGGGCAATACAGGCAAAAATGTAATTCTCTCTCTCACTCAATTTATTTATTTATTTATTTGTTCATACCATTGTTGTGATGATACTGATTATGATATGCCAATTTAACAGAAATGCTCCAGTCTGACTTTTAGGGTAACACTTTATAATAACATCTTGATAAGCCTTAACAAGCTCTAAATAAAGCATGAATAATGGGTTAACTCATCATGAACAAATGGGAAATTAGTGAACAAAAACGTTTATTAAGGCTTTATAACAACTTAACTACCACAAGTCCTTCTCCTCAACCCTAAATCCTAACCTTAGCTCATTAAGTAAGTATAGGTACTAAGCCCTAATACACTTTTTCATTCTATAATTGATTATTTACTCATAAATTTTTAACTCTTTAATCATGATTTATTAAGGCTTTACTAAGGTTTATTAAGGTGTAGTTATTATAAAGTGGTACCGACTTTTAGTAAAAGTTTAACTGGCAAATATGAAATCTATAATAAAGTCCATCACAAAAGTGTGTGTCAAGTACAATTGTGATTTTATTATTATTTGAACATTTTACAGTACCTTTGTTACAATTTCTGTAAAAAAATATTGTAGTTAATGGTTTGGTGTTTTTTTAATTCAGAAAGATTATTTGTTTATCAACACAGGGGATGCGCGCACAACCAAATGCAGAAACCAAATGCTGATTAACACAAACTGTAGCAACAACACAAGCCAGCCCTGCTGTTCGCTAACTGCAAGAGTTTATTACTGTGTGAAGACAAAAGTTATGCTACTAATTCAACATTTGCGACATACACGTTACATTCCGATTAGTGGAAAAAAAAACTGCGAGATAAACACTGCCTCAAGCTTCAGGAGCCAAATGTCTGTCATACCGGTTCCGTCCGGGATCCAAAACAGCTTGCTCTGGCTGCGTTTTGTTGTTTTAATCAAAGAAGCTTCCCCAGCTACCTAGACAGACAGCATCTCTTTCTGCATAAACAACAATGAACTTGATATTACATTTTTGTAATATCTCTTAAAAGTGACGACGCAGCATGGCTAGCACTCTTGCATTAAAGAAAGAAGGTTGGAGGTTCAACTCCAGGGTTACTTGGGCTTTTCTCCTAGCAGTTTGCATGCTCTTGTCCGGGCACACCTGTTTCCCCCACCAACCAAAACATGTACATTAGGAAATATTCTCCATCCAATAGATACCTTAATCTTATGGGCATAGGACTTAAGAAGGTGGTGTAATGCTGTTGTTGTGTCTCCAGGTGCCGTGCCTGTGCAGCAGTGCCACTTGTCTGATGTGCAGTTGCTGTCCTCATAGCAGGAACTCTACTGTCACCAGAATCATCTATGCCTTTCTCCTTCTTCTTGGGACTGTTGTGGCCTGTGTCATGCTGTCGCCAGGTGTAGATCAGCAACTGAAAAGGGTATGTTACTAACATTGCTTTCAGGGAGTGCAACTTTAAAAAAAAACATGTAAACTTAAAGTCTGCTACATAAAACAACCAAATGTAAAAGTAATAATGCCTGTCACTACAAAAACATTTGTTTTTAGCTCTTGCTCTTCTACATTAGACATTTCCTTTACAAGCACCAGTTTTTTTTTTTTTTATTGAATCTTTAATGAAATCAGATGGTAAGATGAAGAGAACAATGGCCAAGCAATGAGACTTAGTGCAGACATCTCGCAGATATTCACAAATTGTTGACCACATGTTGTAGACCTTCACAAAGCTGGAAAGGGCTACTGAGCAATTGCCAAGCAGCTTGGAGCACTTGTTAGAAAATGGAATGATGACTGCTAATATCCCTCAGACTGGAGCTTCATGAAGGATCTCAGATTCATGACGCTGAGGAAGGTGCAGAATCAGCCCAGAACTACATAGGAGAAGCTGGTCAGTAACTTGAAGAGAGCTGGGACCACTGTTTTCTAGGCTACTGTCATTAATGTCATTAATGGTTTAAATTCAAATCAGGCGTCACATGGAAGGTTCCTCTACATAAATCAGCCCATGTCCAGGCCTGTCTGAAGTTTGCCATTTGGGTGATCCAGAGAAGGACTGTGAGAATGAGAGAATGTGGTCAGATGAGACCAAAATAGAACTTTTTGATCTAAACTCCATTCACCAGTTTTGGAAGAAAAAAAAGTATCATTCCAATAATCCCAAACTTACAATGAAGTGTTGAAGAGGAAGCATCATGCTTTGGAGTGTTTTTTGCACTGGAGACAGGACGGCTGCACTGTATTAAGAAAAAGATGAACAGGGCTATGTATTGTGGAATATTGGGCAAAAACTTCCTTCTCTCAGTCAGAGCATTGAAGGATTGTGGCTGGATCTTCCAACATGACAATGACCTGAAGCACACAGGCAGGAAAACCAAGTTGTGGCTCCGTAAGAAGCAACAAAGTTCTGAAGAGGCCTCGCCAGTCTTCAGACCTAAATCCTATAGAAAATCTTTGGAGGGAGTGTTGCTCAGCGACTGCCCAATAACCTGACAGATCTAGAAGAAAGCTGCATAGAGAAGTGAGTCTAAATCCCTGCTGGAGTGTGAGCCAACCTGCCAAAGAACTATAGGAATCGTTTGTCCACTGTAATATTTAACAAAGTCTTCAGTACCAAATTTTAAAAATGTCTGACTCAAGTGATCAAATACATTTGACACTGTAAATACAAATAAATTGTTTAAAAAAATCATACAGTGTGGTTTCTGGATTTTTTTCTTTAGATTCTGACAGAATCTAAAGAAAAAAATCCTGTTCCTCTGACCCATTCACAATTTGTATTTTGGCATGCTATTAATGTTTATACAGTACAGTATAATTGGACTAACACAACTGCTTTGTCACTTGCAAAGGTATCAGTCAGCGTCACACACCAACATTCTACCTGTTTTATTATTAAAACTATTTTAGACTGAAAATAATAATAACTGAAGACATAATGTGTGTTTTATGTAGATCCCAGGCTTCTGTGCTGACGGAGCAGGCTCCTCACTGCCAGATCTACAGGCTAATATTAACTGTAAAATGTTTGTTGGCTACAAAGCTGTGTACCGTGTGTGCTTTGGCATGAGCATGTGGTTCCTGGGCATGACTGTTTTCATGATTAACATCAAAAACAGCAGAGACCCTCGTGCTGCAATACACAATGGGTAAGTTGTGTGCACTCCTCACACAAAATATAACAATTTTAGGCATACACCCAAACAATTGCATACTACAGATGACAAGAGACACCATTTTCACATTTTCAGTTTATGCAAATTGAGAAACAGGTCACAATTGTTGTCTACATTTTGTATTTTTTTTATCTTTTTGTTGTCACACACTGTTGTCTGAAACTACAGCATCTCAAATTATGTAACTGTAATTATTTATTTAATTGATGTTATAAGTTTCTTTCTCTGTTAGATTTTGGTTCTTTAAGGTCGCTACTTTAGTAGCAGTAACAGCAGGTGCCTTCTACATCCCAGACGAGCCCTTTACATACAGTAAGAATTTACTTTTATTACATATTATGAAACAAAACATTCACAATCAAAGTAATCTGCTTAACTTATGAACAGGGCCAGCTACAGGCATTTAGTGTCAAAACAAGACATTTGCTGGCTCCATTAAAATAAATAAATAAATAAATAATAGACATAACAATAGAAGTGTTTCTAGAAAAGCCAACATTCAGTACCACTTAAATGTGTTTTGTTTTTGTTTTTTGTTTTTACAATTATGAATATTGCTACTGTATGTAAAAGTGGGTTTGGGAGTCTTTCGCTAAGAAAATGTTTATAGCTCACATGTCACTTTCTGTTTTCTGATACATACAACATACAGTATAATTCTTTATTTTATTTATTAAAAGTTTATGGTGTCAGATAACCTAGTTTTAGATACATTTAGACAGTACATGTTTTGTTACTGTTACGCCATGTACTTGTACTTGTGAATCTCAAAATTTAACTTTTTTTTTGTGTTGCAGTTTGGTTTATAATTGGCTCTGGAGGAGCGTTCTGTTTTATTCTGATCCAGCTTATTCTGCTGGTCGACTTTGCCCACTCCTGGAACGAGGCCTGGGTGGGAAACATGGATGCAAGTAACTCCAAGGGCTGGTATGCAGGTTAGTGAGGAGACCATTACAAATATTTAGGGCATGCTGTGTTAAATAATCAATAGACAATCAGCTATTCATTAGCAAGGACCATGCACAAACAAGATCCAAGACCAAGATTCGGGGAAATTACTTGGACACATCAGTGATAGGAAGTAATTGAATAAATGAACTGTACACTAATCCTTTGTGTTTAGCTACAGATACTCTTTGGTGGTATTCAATATAGTTACTTTTCTAAAATCAGTGTAATACATTTTGTTATTTCAGGACAAATTTATGCCATGCAGGTCACATAATTTGTGAGTAAAATAGAAAAAGCAAGTCTATCGTGATACATGTGTAATTTTTGTTCCCGTTTAGTTCTCTTGTCTTATGAATACATGAATACAAATTTTTGGTTCATTATCAGTTCTGACTCACTATGGATGATGGAAGAGAATATTGTATTGAAGTGATTAACCATGATCAGTGAAAATGACCATATACTGTGCATTATGTAGATAAACGTGTCTGCTGCTGACTGTGTTGTTGCATTACTATCCCAACAACAGCAGGGTAAAATTAACCGGTCTTGTCTACTGTTCTTTGTTCCAGCCTTACTCTTGGTGACCATCTTTAACTACGTGCTGTCAGTTGTGTCTGTCACCTTGTGCTTCCTGTTCTACACAAAACCTGACCAGTGCCACCTTAACAAGTTCTTCATCAGCTCCAACATGCTGCTGTGTATTATAGCCTCGATCATCTCCATTCTTCCTAAAGTTCAGGTACTGACTGATATACGTAGCATGAAATAGCAAATAGCACAATGCATTAGTGAATAGATTTAAACAATTGTCTGTACGCAGGAGAGTCAGCCCCGCTCCGGTCTCCTCCAATCCTCCATCATCACTCTGTACACCATGTTTCTGACTTGGTCGGCTATGACCAATGAACCTGGTGAGTGCAAGCTGTTATGAAAGGTTAACTCTACCAAGATGGTTTGCTTATATTTTTAAGTGTAGAAAAAGGAAAATTATATTTAGCCTTGTCCATCTCCTCTCACAAAACCTTTAGCGTATCACTAGTTTGACATTCAGTGACATGGTTTTAGAACAGGTTTTTCTGACACAAAATTGAAACAGGGTTACTTCCCTCTGCATCAGCTCTTGTTACAATCTCTGCTCTAAGACTTTGGGAGAGTTCCACAGTGCTTTTTCTAAGAGCTATATAATTCACATCCTCATTCAATAGTTTATTTCGAAACCATTTTGCACAAGAACATAACACAAATCTCTGCTAGGCAATGGAGCTCCCATAGATCCACTAACTTTGATGATTGTTGTGGTTTAGAACAAGGAGTCACAGTATTTTTTTTTACATACAGATTTTGAAAAAATCAAATTAAGAGTTGTAAAGGCTTATCACCATAGAAACAAACTTAATAAATAGACACTTTTTGCTTAGCATTTTTTATCACCACTTTCACAATAAACAACAAAATTGTATTTTTAGTATAGTTTCACTTTTTAATGTGTCACACTCTGATCTCAAAGAATCTTGTGGTGACTCACATGGCTTTGGGATGAAATATACAAAGACAACGTAAGCCCAGCTATAAGGTCTTACTCAACAACATTTTATTGACAAGTCTGCTTTTAGAGCAGACAATCATTCAGTTGTTTTGAATAAGTCTGCGTTTTACAATGAACAAAATGTAAATTACTGATCTACATATGTCATAGTTTATTATTAAATACATAGAAAAATAAATGTGTTCTTAAATATTTCAATTGCTATCACTATCACTGAAAAGCAGAACTAATACTGACATTTCAGTGCTTTATCTCACAAAATTGAGTACAAGTTTCAGAAATGAGAAATAACTGAGTAAAGTACATATCACAGTCAAGGTTTAAAATGTCAGCATAAACTGCCCTTATGTGACAGTGTTTTTAACCCTTTCTGTGCGCAGACCGCGATTGTAACCCTGGCCTGTTGAGTATCTTCCAGCAGATGGCAGCCCCCACCATGGCTCCTCTGATGATCGAGAATCAGACTGCTGTGGTGATCATAGGCACAGAAGAGCCTGTGCTGAACTCACCATACCTCGAGTGGTGGGACGCACAGAACATCATCGGACTATCTATTTTTGTAGTATGCATCCTCTATTCAAGGTATGATTAACTCAATATAATCAAGGCTCTGTTCAGACAAAAAGGTTGATGGATCTGAGTGAGATTGATTAGCAAAATGTACTTAATAAGTGATTTGTGAAACTCTCTTGAATACTGACATTATGACAACATGTAGACTACACAATGGAGTTTCAAACAGACATAGCCATTTTTACTGAAGCAATTGAGCAGATGTTTTTCTGTTTGTGTTTTATTTGAGTATAAAAAGACATCTTACATTTTTCAAAACAGATTTTTACTTTAAAAAAATTTTGTTTTTCCTTTTTTCTTTTCCTTATAAAGCCAGTGCATATCTGCCATTAACAAGCTAAAGATCACAAACTTTATAATCTCTATGATTATCTATTTATCACATGATTAAAGTCATAGTCATTATAGTTAAATCACTGTAATGTCTATTTTTTTCCTGTCCTCAGCATTCGTTCATCCAACACAAGTCAAGTGAACAAGTTGACTATGGCGTCTAAAGAGTCGGTGATCCTTGCGGAGAGCGGCAGCAGTCCAGATCTGTCAGAGGAACTTCCTGGGCCCAGACGAGTCCAGGATAATGAGCAGGACATGGTGCAATACAGCTACTCCTTCTTTCACTTCATGCTCTTCCTGGCCTCGCTGTACATTATGATGACGCTCACCAGCTGGTACAGGTATGTACTGCTACTGTGGTGTATCGACTTCATAACTTAGTAAGTGAAATTACAGATACAGGAGTAAAGAAATACTCAAAGCTGTTTTTTTAATTTAAAACAGTGAAAAATGTATTTAGCCTTTCTAACTCTTCGCTCTCACTATTTTCACATAATACATTTTTTGTCCACGAGCACAGCTTTAAAACAGTTTTTTTGAAGCAGGCTTAACACCTTCTGCACAGCCAATCAGCTCTCATCCTATCATAGTGACTCACAGTGTTGGGAGTAACAAGCACTTACTTTACCTTACTTACTCTTTCTCTCCTCCCTCACAATCAGTACTACCTGCTCCCCTTGCACTCTACCTGCTGTCTCCTTGCTGTGTCTCTTTCCTTAGCGCTTTCTGTCCCCATGGTGTCTCCTTCCCTATCACAGTCTGCCCTCACGGTGTCCTACCCACATCTCTTTCTTCACAAGCACACAGGTCTATGAATCCTTGCAATCCACAGGTTGGTTGATAGCAAAAAAATTCAAAGAAATCAAAATGAACATTCCATTATCTTATTTGAAATTATAGTCACCCCTCTCTCAATGGGCAGGAAAAAGAGATGAGCTTTATCATCAGGTGAACTTGCCCATTGTTCTGTGTTGAGTGACAGTTTGGTTCAAGCATATTGAGTATTTTTGTAGCCAAAATAAGACTTGACCTTTGCATAAGAGCAGCTATGGTCAAAGTCTCATCAGAGCAGGACATTCCTGCTCTGTCTGAGTGCAAAAGTACTGTGTATAAAAGAAAATTCAAATGCATCGCCACTGAATGCACAGATCAACACTTATTCTAACTGTGATCTGATGAAGGTCTTATAGATTGATTAAATGTATTGCTACCCAACACTGATGACTCACATGGCTGTGTTTCATAGTTAGATGCAGACAGTATGTAGACTTAAGGTTAAATAAAAATGTAAATGTTTGTGTGACAGCCCGGAAGCAGACTACTCGGTCAGCAGCACATGGCCTGCTGTCTGGGTGAAGATCTCATCCAGCTGGGTGTGTCTGGCCCTCTACATGTGGACTCTTGTAGCCCCTATGATTCTCACCAACAGGGACTTCACCTGAACTTCTTTTACACAGACCAAAGACTTTGCCAGATGCATCCTAGTGCCTCGTGTCTATATTGCAAAGACTGCCAAATGTACGTGATATAAGTAAAATATGATACAGTAAACATACAACAGAATAGCTTTATAGGCATGTGTCTGCAACAATTCTGTTTTGTTCAAAATATGATTGAAATCTGTTATGGTGCCTGAAATGTATTTATCTCATTTGATAATAATTTGCATCAAGAGATTGTCTTGTTCTCCTGTCACATGGGAGCTTTTTACTTTTTCTATTCTGTTTTTTACTCTGAATGTTGGTATTTCGCTGTAGCTTGTATAGCTTTAAATAGGTTTTGTTCACATTAGAATTTGATGATTTCATAAGGCCAGAGGGTGGGCAAGAATGTGTTTTCCTACATTTGCAATGAAATATCTAAAAGGTCGTTTCACACATTTTCAACCTGTAATTTCTAAAAGTGACTGAACATGTTCGCTTTATCACTTTCATATTACAACGAAAAAACATATTTAAACAATTTTTAGTTTACCTCAATATACAGTATATTAAATATTATTCACCATTAGCCTCTGTTTAAGTGGAACAAAGCGTGTTCATGAGGGACATTTTCTAGATTACAAGTAATAAAGTAAAAGTCTTAATAAAATTGCATATGTCTATATTTTGCAAAGGTCTGTGCATGTCTGTTATTTCCAAACATTAAAAAACAAACTCTTAGCAATGCAGATATTATATAAGCATATTTTCAGAGGTTGTATTATACAACCTCTGAAAATATTCTAATAAAAGCAACACATATTTTGTCACTATTACAAACAGTATGTTCTTAGTTCTTTACCAATCTATTATAAAACTACCACAATTGTTAATTGCATCGTGTTAAGAGCTGTATTATAATATGGAAACAAAATATAAAGACAAAACAGTGTTGTACTTCATCAATTATTTTGTCCCACCCTCCATATTTGAGGGTCTGCAAATGTGTAACTCAGAGATGCTTTTTTGTGTCTCCAAGCTAAATACAATCTGACCGATTCATTTTGTGGAATGCACACATTCTTGAGACAAATGTTTTTGCAAGACTGTGTTTTTTTATCTTGAGAGCACTTCATATCACTCATTCACATACATGAAGCTGACGAAACGTTTTTGTCAAGCGAAATTTGTGCTGCCAACCCCAAGATCAAAGTAGAAGCACTCTACCTTTAGACTACTGCTTTCCCAGTCTCTGATGGTGTAATGATGATCATCAGAGTGGTGGTGTTGGTGTGGCGTCTGTGAGGATGAAGAGGCGCTCCTCAGGCTGACTTTGAGCACTGTGCTCCACTCTGCAGCGGTAACAGCTGTTCCATTGATCCTGAGAGGAGATGAGTTTTACAAAGCTGTACATGGAGTACAGTCCATTTATGTTCAGACTAGGAGGAGTGTTGAACACACAGGTGCTGTCCACTGGCTTGCCGTCCATTGTCCATGTGACTGTTATGTGTTTCGGACAGAAGTCTTTAATGCAGAGGTGTAGTGTGCAGTCTGTGTTCAGTGCAGGGCTCAGAGGATCACAGTCGATGAACATCACGTTGGGTGGAGTTCCTATCATGACACAATAGACACAGAAACATTTTCTATCTTGTAAAAATAACCAGAATATGATAGAACTACTCTATACGTCCTGAGATGGTCAGTAACTTAAGTAAGCCTACTGTTGCAGGTTGAGGATCTGTATGATACTTACTCTATTTGAGTACTTATACTTTGACTTGATTTTCATGTGTGCAAATGCACTGATGAAGACTTGTAATAAAGGTGTTTTAGACTGGGAGTGGAATGCTGCAAATGGGCTTTAATCAATTTTATGGTCTGTTGGTAATTTGCTGTTCTAAAAAGTTGTAGGACTGTCCCCCTTTTGTTTTGGAAATATTACAAAATATTCCAGTGTTGGACTGTGATGCTCACACTAAGGAGATTGCTGCAAAGTCCAGAGTCCAGATGATATATTTCTTTTATATATTTGCAAATATATAATAGAAATCCAAGAAAACCTAGAAGATGCCTCAGAGGAAAAGCAGAGGACATACCTTCATAAAATGTGCCTTACCTTAAATTAAACCATTACATAATTAGTACTAAGATTGGACTGAACAGGATCAGACAAAAATACCATTTACATTTGTTTACGGGATTGGATCTTTTTTGAAATCGCAAAGTGAAACCACACTCTTGATTTACAGACAATAATACTTAGAATACTAAAGTAATTTCTCCTTTTCCATTGAAGTAATGTTTGACCAGGTGCGTAGGCCTACCGGTATTTATTTCACCCAATATGCAGTTCTTTGACGTCTTCTGTAACTGTCACATTCTGTACAACATTCAGGTCTTACCATGTGTGTTGATGTGGTAAACTGCATCTTTGTATCCAAGTGGAGAGAAGCTGGAGTGATAGACCCTGCAGGTGTACACAGCGCTCTCGTCCTCAGTGCACATGGTGAGCTGGATCTTACTCCACATACTGTATAAGTGACTGTGGTCTGAGAAGGGCCCATAGTGAGTGTCAGGGTGCACTGGCTCCCCGTCGTTCCGGTACCACTCCAGGCAAATGTCAGAGGGATAAAAGTTTTCCACACGGCAGCACAGGACTAGAAGGCGCTGCACTTTGGGAATCTGTGGGATGCTGGAGATCTGAAGAAAGGAGGGCTGCACTGCACAAATGACGTGGTGTTAGTTTTGGACTGCTCTGCTCATGCATAATATTTAGTTAAACAATTTTAAACTTTCACAGGCATTTCTATCCATCAGGTAGGACAGGCATTTGCTTGGGGCCCGCAGAGCAGCCGGGGCCTACAGATGTTAGCTCCTAGACTAGCAAAGTGATACTAAACGCTAAATCTGTTTCTTTTTTGGCTATTATTCTTTGTATATGGTGTTTAAATAGCACTGTCACATTATTTGTCTGGATGATTTATGGACGTAAATGCAATGTTAGAATATAATAACAAAAAATGTAAAATCTATTATGCATATTAGTGCATAAACCGATTGATTTGTGACTTTTAAATATATTATAAGCCTGGGTAATAATGTTGAATGCAGAGGATGAGCTGAAACTTGACAAAAAGGACTCAGACTTGGGACCTAATGTGGATTTGAAGATCAGTGACTCACGACTTGACTTGGAGCTCTATGACTTTAGATGATGTAATGCTTTTCCTCAAAAAGTTGTATTTTAAAGAATGAAACGGCAAACTATATTATTGTTTGTGTTCAATTATATAAAGAATATAAAAAATCTTGAATCTAAAAACGAAGAACTTGAACTTGACAGACTTACTTTACACCTGCTAAACAATGATTTGGTTCCATTTCTGGAGTTAGCTGAGTATAAAATT
This sequence comes from Mugilogobius chulae, assembly GCA_038363315.1. Taxonomy (NCBI): domain Eukaryota; kingdom Metazoa; phylum Chordata; class Actinopteri; order Gobiiformes; family Gobiidae; genus Mugilogobius; species Mugilogobius chulae. The sequence continues at coordinate 1,796,143 of CM076402.1, read as the reverse complement.
CACCTATTTAATTATTATTAAAACCTTTACCATTACCACAATAGTACGTGTTTTTGTCCATCTTACCTTTGACATGGACGGTTGTCTCTCGAGTAAATGTCTGGCTCTTCCAGTGGACCACACACTTGTACACGCTCCTGTCCTCATTGGTGGACAGACACAGGCTCAGGATAGAGGTGTGATGGCTTCCATTTGACTCCAGGCTTGCTTGCTCCTTCAGATTCTCCCAGTGCAGCAGGGAAACCGCCTCAGACTCCACACTGTCTCTGCTCATCTTGAACCACTGGACTTGAACTCCCCCAGTCTCACACCGCTGATCATGCATTTGAGGACGTTTTCCACATCTGCGTAGGTGACGCTGGGTTGGCTGATGTCAGAAATGTTTGGTGGAACTTATGGAAGACAAGAATAAAATGTTATTTTTTTTTATCATTATAATCAGAGAGGATGCCGGCAAAATTTAATTTAATTCTTTCAATACTTATGCTAAAAAAAAACTTCCTATTTTATTTTATGTATTTTTGGTAAGTCAGTATTACTATTTCATCCATGGAGTTAAAGCTGTTGCAAAATAATCGATTTAGGTGCCATGAATTATGTCATGTAAACAGACAATCTACAGTTGGACAAATGTAACTGAGCATGCTCACAACCCCTCACAAGTTCTCATCTCAGCAATAAAGTTAAGAAGTTTAGAACAAGAAACGCCCAGCTCAAAGAGGTACATACACCTCACATTTTACAGTTCTACATGTTTAATACAGCCCCAGTCACAGAATTTTTACAAACAATAAATAAAAAAATAGTACAAAGAATATTTATGTAATTCAACATAATAATGCAGCAAAGGACCTGCAGGACAATGTCTCTCCAGGGTAATTGGTTTTCTCTCAACAGAGCTGGATCTAACCTTTTGGGGGGCCTAAGCAAAAATCAGCTTCTCACAGGCCTTGTGAGTTCAGAAAATTCTCAGCTCCAAATTATACCCAAGTCAAGAAGAAAATGGAAGTGTTCCAAACTGGCAGAGTCAGAGGTTGAGCAGAGCAGTGAGTCAGAGTAGGAGCCAGAGGTGGGGCACAAGCCTGTATCCTGTCCAACTCGTGGACGGGTCAAGAAGAACACATATGGCAGAGATTTGGGTGTGACCATAAAATCATGACGAAATGTTCTCCGGAAAAAGCTGAGCACCAGAAGATCATTGGTACATGCAGGTGCTAGAAAACCACTGGCCATGCGACTAGTTCAAATGCATGGCTTGAGTCCCAGTGGCGAGGCTCATAATAGTCAGAGAAGCAGGGGCAGCCAGGGTGGAGAGCGGGTGCAGAGGTTAGAGTAACAGGGGCTAATGCGTGAACAGGAAAACTCCATGTTAAATATATAAAGCTTGACCTTAACTATATACTAAGCTACAAGAGAGGATTTACACTGATAGATTTAACTGCAATTTTTTTTCTCATTTACCTGCACTGTCTCTTCTTATCTTAGTCTGAAATAAATAATTACTATAAGATCGGTCAGGGCATTCTCAGTAATAACCCCTAGACTTTGGAATCATTTCTCACTGGAGATTAAGTTAGTAGGCTAAACACTGGAGACATACATCTAAAAAAACTTTCTTTTTTCAGTATTTATTTAAAAAATATGATCTATTGTAAGGTTTATGAACAGTAGTAGGCCAAAGTTAAAACGTACCATGAAACATTGCCTTTCTTTTGGAATGCCTGAGAAGTAACACAGCTCCAGCAGCAGAAGTCAGAACCAGCAGGACACTGGCCACACTGGTGCCAGCAATCAAGATTACAGCATCATACTGCTCCGAAACAGCTGCAACAGGAAAAATGTCATTAGGGATCCTGTGATGTTGAGATAAATTTTCTATCTATGATATGGCAAACAAATATGTTCAACCAGTTAATGTTAAAGCCTAAACCAGCACTATTTAGGCAAATAAGACCACAAGATGGGATTTTATTATTTAAAATAAATGCAATTGCAAGGACAAAAACATAAGTGAAAAAGCTGTTGTAGAAACACAGATGTTTAAATAATTTAATACCAAAATAAGATTTTGGCACTCTCAAATTTAAGAAAACTTATGATGAGAGAACACTGTTAGAACAAGGTTAAAAACTGCGTTGAAAACTGCATTTTAAATAAAAGGTCCCCTTAAAGCCTTTTTTTTAGTCTGATTTGCCTTTCCACAACTTCAAGAATGTGTGGGCTGAATAACATGTCGCATCTTGTCAGATGTTAAGATTCCAACATGTTATGAGACACTTTTAATTGAATAAATGCTAAACAAAAGTAATATAATATGCATAATGTGTGTAGAGTAGACAGTTTTGCACCTTGAGTCAAAGTTACATTGTAGTTTAAAGGGCCGTCAAAGGTCTGGTGTTCCACTTGACAGATAAGACGGATTTGTCCATCTTTAAGCACAGAGGAATGCACCGTGATGCCACTGCGAATACTGTAGGTCCCATCTGCATTGAGAACTTCCATTTCAGTGCAAACTCGATACAATGGCCGACTCTGGAGGGTAGGGTGTGCGAGTCGTTGTGTAGGAGCCAGTTGACTGTTAAAGTGCTGGGGTAGTAGCCTTGTATATCACATACAATCAGCTTTTCCTCTCCACGAAGGATGGCTGCCTTCTCAGGGAGCCACACTGAAGGACGAGCTGTAATAAAAAGCAAAACATGTATCTACCGCCATTCACAAAGCTTTGTTTGCAAAAAAGACATATAGATATAGAAACATATAAATATTAGTTAGTATTTAAGTGTTCAAGTCACACTATGCCCATATAATGCCCATAAAATCTGCACACAACTACATTTCAAAAAGATCTGTCAAACAGGGCAGTGTTGGAGAATGAAAAGTGAGATGGCTTAAGTTTAAGCTATGCAGATCAATACTGAATGCCGCGCAATTTGCTGTAATCAGGGCATTCTAACATAACTATAAAGCTGCAAAGTTGCTCAATTTGCTCAAAATAATAGATTTAAAACAGTAGGTGTTTTTAAAACATCATATACACATATTAGTAGCAAAACAACTACAAAAAGTTAATTTAGTGTTTGTTTTTGGAGGGTGAAAATTGAACCCACTCAACGTTAAATGTGTCCGTTAATACGGATTTGAAATAATCAACTATTTTGAATTTAATCATGGTCTGCTAGTTTGCTTCTCTGTTTAAAAAATAGAAAAATTCCTTCTTCTAGCCTCAAACTTATGTTTGAGCACTATAAAAGTAGATAACAAGTATGTAGATACAGTACATTGAAAACAAGTATTTCTGAGAATTTTAGAAAAAAAAAAAAATCTTTAGTTCTAGCACACCCTAATTTGGACTAATATAATTTGATTAACACATTTTTATATTTTTAAGCCCCTAATTTCAACTTTTTTTTTTCTGTTGGAGTGTTTTTACATTTTTTTCTACTTCACTCTTTTCAGAATTTAGAACCAGGTTTGAGATCGCTGAAGTGTCATTTTTTTTATTCTTGTGCCATGCCAGTCATAAATAGACAGTTCGTACCGAAAACTTTCAGTGTGGCAGTGCCTGTGTGCAGCTCAGGAGTGATGATGACCCTGCAGGTGTACAGTCCTTCGTCCCGCACAGAGATGTTAGGAAGCTTCAGAGAGGCATCATTATGCAGCAGCCCTGTCTTGTTCACATCAGCACCATCTCTGGTCACATTACAGCGCCCATCTTCAAAAGTGTACACTGGTTGCTTCTGTCCTTGTGTATTCACTCTGGTCCATTCCACATTGAGAGTGCTCCAGTCCCACAGCATGGGCAGATGCGTGTAAGTACAATGGAGTGTCACATCTGACCCAACCACGGCTCTGTGGAATGAGGCATCCACTGTAATAAAAAGGTTATCAGTGAGTCTGTCAGAGGCAATTATAAAAATCTTTGCTCCCAACCTAGAGAAATTAATACTTTATTGTGCACCAAGATTCGAAAACTGTTTTGGGTACAAAGTAATGTTGCTGTTTTTTTAAGTTGATCTAAGTGCAAAACATTAAAAATGCACACATTTTTTATTTTCAAAGATCAGACTAAAAAAGAAAACACATTTTTACAAATTTGCAAACACATATTTCTGTAACTTCAATTTACTCACAGTGGAAAGAGGAACCAAAACTTTTACTTAAGTAAAAGTACAACTTAAACAAAGTAATGAGTAGAAGTATGCTGGCATAAAGTATTCTGAAAAGTACAGGTTCATTTTCCAAACATTACTCAAGGCTCTTTCAGTAGACATTATTCTACCTGCATTGGAAACCAAGCAGCAATAAAACAAAATGTTTGAGAATAATTAAAACACAGGGATCATTTGGGTATCTTACCTTCACAGTAGACAACAGCAACTGTTAAAAAAATCTTAATCCGCCATTGGAGTTCCATCGGTGCCTGCAGTTTTCATAGCTTCGTGAAATTTTTGAACTTCTAAATCATTACTGCTACAACAATAGTTGGGCTTGGTACTCACATGCCATTAGCTGCTTGTTACCTTTGCTCTACCTGTACCTTGACCTCTAGGGCTCTGCCCCACACAGAAATATGATCTTTTGCATTGCCATGTACAAGCAATGATAAGTGACAAATTCAAACTGCAAGCGGCGCTAAAGTGCTCTCGCCCAGTAACTGCAAAACATGCTTCAGTGTGGGGGCTGCATATCAAACCAGACGTGTACCAAACTTGACGTGTAAATCAAGATTGATGCTGCCAAGCTGAGGCTAAAGGTTTCAGTCCCATTACATCTTGAGCTGCTTTTACATCTAATTAACACATCTAAATTCACAAACACACCATCGGTTCCTTTTGAATCCTACCATGGTTAGAAAAGTGTTTTAGGTTAAATGTCAACAATTTTTGAGGTATGTCTAAATGATAGTGATGTTTATAATGTATATATACACAAATTTCACTGGATTACAATTGAACTTAAAGAGATGCTAAACCCTGAAACAACTTTATTTTTGGTTGTTAAACTGTGTATGGTGTTTAAATAGCATTGCCTAGTGTTTTGAGTCTTTTTTTTTCAGGCTTATAAAACTGCACAAACATGTCATTGGGTTCGTCCTGATCCAACAAAAGGTTTGAAATTTTTTTTCAAAATAGCTGCAAAAAAAAAAAAAAGGGGGGGGGGGGGGGGGCGAACCCTAAACAAAGCTTGTTGTGAACCGCTATGCTTGGGAAACAGATCAGAAATGCTTTAACAAATATTTTAACTAATAAAGGCTTTTAAACTTTTATTGTATGAAGCCTTGGGTTTGCCTCCCTTTCTGTGACTTTGTGTTTCCAAATCACCAATGAGAACCTTCAGACTTGATTAGATGTAAGCTTTCCATGAGCATTTTGTTACTTTGTTTTTGGACTTTCAAAATAGCTGTTTAGGCAGCTCCTCACAGCTACACAGCATATCAAAAAATGTTAAGCAAATTTTTATCCATCGCAATTATGTAAAAGTATGACTGAAGAGTTAAGTTTCACATAAACATTTTGTGTCTATATATGAAAACATAAGCTTTGGCCCCTTCACTGACCACAAGTAAAAAGAATTTCAAAAAAGCACCTTTGAGTGTATTTTAGATTGCAATTTCAGTGTCTTAAAGCTCTAATGGTGTGTCAAATTTCAAGAACTTTTGAGCATTTAAGGGCCATCTGTTTGTGATTCATTTGGTAAAAAAAAGATCTATATCTATATATATCTATTTTCCACAGCCAGACGATAAAATCTAGATTGATAAGACTTTTGAGCCCAAACGCAAAGACTCTTCATGACAACCAGAATGCATTGGATATTTACACAAGTGCTAAAGCCATATATTATATATATTTTACCAACAATTGCCATTTTGTTGAAAAATCACCCTGACCAGACCCAATGTCCAATTTCGATCAAGTGTAAAAATATATTTATCTTCTGTAACTTTTTATTTGTATTTCTTATTTTGTAATTGCTTAATTATGTATTTGAAATTCGAAATGCAACTAAACAAAATTAATCAAACCAGTGTAACTTTATTAACAGAAAAGGTTTGACTGAAATTGCATAGACACAGTCCCTATCCAACCATGGATCTTTTTCTCCCTCGCAACCGCACCTCATCCAGCTTCTTAATGACCGGCTCAGACTTCTTTGAGGCCTTGGTGTAGCTTCTGAGCAGCTTCTCAAACAGCACTTCTGTATTGGGATGAGTGCTGAGGAAGGCCTTCTCCAGAACATACAGGTCAACCCCTTTGTCCTCAGCTAGAGCAGAGATGTAACTCAGTCCAAAGTCTATTAGCAGCAGAGGGTTCTCTGCTCCGTCTGAAGTGTTTTTGAGGAGCATGTTGGACGTGGTCAAGTCTCCATGAATCAGGTCCTCATCGTGCATTTGAGCCAGCATCTGACCTATTCTTTCAGCCAGTCGCTCAAGCTGCTGCTGTCCATCAGGTTTCTGCTGTGTACAAGCAATGTGGTCCCGAACAGTGCAGGAATCCACTATTTCCTCCATGAAAATACAATGAGAGTTATGGTCCACAAAATACACCGCAGGAGCAGGAATACCTGGAAAAGACCAAAGAAATCAGACAGTTAAGCAGTCTGTCTGAGGTCATTTGAGGTGAATTAACATCCAAAGAATATTTTTTAATCGCCACTGTTTTCTTAGTTTGTGGCTGAAGCGCAGAAGTACTCGCCTGCTTTGCGGCAGCGCAGTATTGCGCGCAGCTCCTGCACGGTCCTGCGGTGCGTCAGTTTCTCATCAAGCGCTGGGTGTCTGTAACGCTTAGAAAAACGTTCTTTAACAATCACCGGTTTTCCAAGGAATTGTATGCGGTACAGACGCGCTTCAGCTCCTTGTTTTAGCAGCTCTGCTTTGGCCAGGAGCGCACGGACCTCAGCCATGTTTATGCTCTTTACTTCCGCCTACGTTTTATTTATTTCCGCTCAATCTGCTCTGTTCTCCAAAGGGCGACACCTGCTGACGAGTATTAGTAATAACATTGAGCTTTATATTATTAAAGGGGTCCTATTGTGTTTTTTTATAAATATAATTAGTAAGAAACTAGAACATATGCAGATCAGTATTTTACCTTCATTGTAAAACACAAAGTTGATCTAAAACAGCTTAAAAATAGGAACAGCTCTACTGATCTCCTGTTCAAAACTGCAGATCTGATAAGCTAATATATATAATCTCTTCATTTTAAAATGCAACTGTGAGAAGCAACACATTTTTAAAACGATTTTTTATAGTTGAAAATTGGTTATGGGACAGTATTGAACCTTACATGCTTCACCTTGAGTATTAATCTTTTGAATTATAACAAGTAAATACAGACAAGTGGGAGGGGATAGGTGTCAGGTGAGAATCAGGATTTCTGAGCACTTGAGCTCCAGCTGAAGAACAATACAAGATTACTCCAACATGCATGAATCAATTCAAATATAACTTTGAGAAATAATGATGAAGGAAGGCCATCATAACAAGGTTAAAAACTTACAAAAGTGAATTTTACCTAATAGGTCCCCTTTAATGTGAATATGATTATTATTATTATTATTATTATTATTATTATTATTATTATATTATAGTAGTATTAGTAGTAGTAGTAGTAGTAGTAGTAGTACTAGTGGTAGTGGTAGTAGTAGTAGTAGTAGCCTATACTTCAAAATCCTAGATTTTAGGTTAGCTGATTGGACAATATTGGGTTAATCAAATTTTCCAATGGACTAAAACATTAGAAGCTTGAAAGTGTGTTAAGCACATGAAATACAAATAGAGAGTAGATTAAGTGAAAAGGAAGAGTCCTTCGTCAGGAGGAGTCATGGAGCTTGTCGACCTCTGCTGTTCAAAAGTTTCTCCAAACTTTCACTGTCCCGCTCTGGCGCCACGTAGCTCAGATCCGCCTAATGCTGTGTTGTATCGGCATTATCAGTCAGTGGACTAAGCTGAACCATGTTTGTGTAAATGTGTGCAAGAAACCTGACAGATCGTGGACTTTCTGAGGAGCGGACTCGTGTGATGATAACGGAGTCCCGCGACGGCCCCACACAAACCGGTAAGCTTCTGCAAAACAACAATCAACACAAAAGGGATGTAGATAGAAAACATGATGCTAAACTGCCGATTTACACATATTGTTCTTTACAGTATTGTTTAATAAAGAAGAATAAGACCTACCTGCTCTTTGTAAGTATAGCCTACTGCATAGCCGCTTTATTTTCTTCTTTCTTTGGCAATTGGTGTCATGTAGCAAAATAAATACTACAGGCAATGTATTTTTAACTGCAAAACAAACGATATAAAACAAACATATAGATACAGAGAAATGTTCTGAGTCTACAACAATGAGTAAATTGGCCTACCTTTGCCTAATACATCTCAAATAGCATACAGCATATGCTACTTACCTTATCTATAATTAAAGGTGTGCAGATGTACCATTTTAGGTGGAAGACCTACAATTATCTTTTTCTATGGAGAAAATTGTGTAAAGAGACGACAATGCGATAAACTGTTGCACTACAATAAAGCATGAAATGTGTTACATAGGTTCTGTTCATGTAACATCACCGCATTCTACAAGCCAATAGTACTGTTTTTCAATCAATCAATGAATGCTTTTCAGTTGCAAAGATCACCAGATTTTAAATTAGTAATCTTCTTAAAATAATTCATAGCTAAATACAATGTTATTAATAGGAACAACTATCAGAGATTGATTCCTTTCTCGTTGTAGAAGGCAGTTTGACTGAAATATTACAGGTTCTGTGCACGAACCGTCAGAAGGATTGTTTATTTTCAGAATAGCTAACTTCTGTACATATGAGCATTTCCTGTTCAATTCATTTTTATAAGGTTTTCACTAATCAGTATAAATGAATAAATACTTGGAAGACCAGATAGTTGTAATAGTGAATGTCTTCGAAAAGATGTGAAAGACTTTATAAAGAGCCATGTTTGTGTATAATGCTAACGCTAACAGGAAATACTCATAAGTACCGAAGTTAGCAATTTAGTATATAAACAAGTCTACTGACTTGTCACATGAAAAGAACCTATTCACCTTATTCTGGTCAGCCCACTTTTTTGGCAGTCGACTTCTGTTTTGCTGCAGTTTACCTAAATTTTATGACATTTGAGATCACCCCGCGAGACACATGGGTTATCATCTCAGTTACCTTAACAGAGCTAAGCAGGAAGTGTGATGCAAAGAAGTGGGTGGGGCAGAATAAGGTGAATAACATCACCATAGAATCAAGGGGGGGCGGACCTTAAAATAGCCTACTATAAAACTAAATCACAGTATTCTAGAGCTAAAATAGATAAAAATCCACTATAGTTTATATCTCAACAGATTTGTAACCTTTTAATACTACAACTAGCGATGCTGTGACAAAACATAGGGTCGTTTAGTATTTTATTGTCAACCGTAAGTTGAAATTTATTAGAGTAGTCTTTAATTATCCTAATGACACAGATCAGATGTGTATTGCTGGATGATCTCTTCTTTCTGATTTGATTGGGCTCATTTCAAGTGGAGTTCAAATTAAATCATGGCTGTCAATGAGGCGATCTCCATGGCAACGCAACCACAACAGCTGCACGCAGACGTCTCCACAGCTCTTTCCGAACAAGACATTTTCTGATGTACACTTTCTTTTGGTTCTTTCTGTTTCTGTAGCTCCAATCCTCATTGACCAGTTCTTATGACAAGAAAGGATTATGGGTAAGTCGTGTTATATTTTTGCTGTATATACATTGAGGAATACAATTTTTTGCTTTAGATAAAATACAGAGCCTCTCATACAAAAAAAAAATCAGTATCAGAAAGACAAACTAAAACTGAATTTTTCAATTTAACTTTAAAAAAAAAAAAAAAACAGCATACAAATCCATTACTTAAAAAAGACATGTAAAATCAATGTTATTAACCATGTTTTAGCCATGTTCTTTCATCATCACTTTATAAAAGTTGTATTTCGACTGATTTTTGAATAATTTTGGATTGTCCTGCGGATAATGCTCAAGTGCTCATAAAATTTGAAAACCCCTTTCCACTTGTTTGTATTTACCTGAGATTACTCCAAAAAAATCAGTTACAGAGTAAAACATAGGGCTTAGGGCTGTAGGTCTTTAGTCATTTTAGTTCATTAATCGTTTAACTATACAATACCTAATTGTTTCCCACTCTTCTGTAAAATCAGTTGTCTTTGTGTTTAAACATTGAATTTTGAAAGTTTGAAACCTTATGAAACAAAGATGTTCTTTAGTTGACTAAGCCCTAATAGGTTTTATAAAATGTCACCCCCAAAAAACGTTCAAATGAAAATCTGCTGCTTGTTGCATATAATTTTACTATGAAGAGGACCAATCAGTTCTGCATTTATATATCTAAGCCGTCGAGCAGTTGGTATACAGTGAACAAAATGCAAATAAGATCTACATAATGTTAGTACTAAATACATAAAAAAAAAGATTTTTAATTATATTAATATTTTTATTTTCATCTGAAATAACCTAAACCTAACCAATATAATCAGTACTACTCATGTAAACCTAAAACAGAGGTCCACCTATATGAAAGCATTCAGTGTAAACTAACACTGTAACTTTAAAATCACATTAAATTGTTTTTTTTTTTTTGAGAAAACAAGTAAATACAACAAGGTAAGGACAGTGGTAGGTGAAAACAACAGTTATAACAGCTACAAAAGTCATTTACATAATACTCCTATTTTAAAACGTGACAAATAATAATTCCTTTTTGCAGGTTACTGTAGCCTCTTACTGCCCTGCCTGGTGTCCAGCACAGGTGGTTTGATGTTCGGGTACGAGCTGGCTATATCTCTGGCGCCCTGTTGCAGCTCCGTGTAGACTTTGCTCTGTCTTGCGTGCAGCAGGAGTTCTGGTCAGCTCTTTGCTGGTCGGATCACTGTTGGCGTCTGTGGTGGGCGGCTCTCTGATCGACTGTTATGGTCGTCGCAACTCCATCATGCTCAGCAACGGCCTGACGCTGACTGGGACTGCCCTGCTTCTCATCTCCTCGTACCCTCTGCTGGTGCTGGGACGGGCCACTGTGGGCTTTGCCATATGCATCTCCTCCATGTCCTGCTGCATATTTGTGTCTGAGCTGGTGCGACCGGAGCGCAGGGGCGTTCTGGTGAGCCTGTACGAAGTGGGGATCACAGTGGGGATTTTAGCAGCCTATGCAGTGAATTATGTAATGGCTGAGACACAAGATGGTTGGAAATGGATGTTTGGATTGGCTGTAGTGCCCACGGTGATTCAGCTGGAGTCTCTGTGGTTCCTTTCTTCCAGCACTCAGTCTAACAGCGCACAGAAACACCTTTTCAACCAGAAGCCCGCAAGGGTGTACAACTACATGTCTCTTTTCCACACAAAGGACAACATGAGAACAAGGACTATGATTGGACTGGCTTTAGTGCTGTTTCAACAGTTCACCGGACAGCCCAATGTCCTGTTTTATGCTTCCACTATCTTCTACACTTTGGGGTTCCACAGTCACACAGCAGCAGTTCTGGCGTCGGTCGGATTGGGGCTGGTCAAAGTCCTATCCACGCTGTTATCCATGGCTCTGTCAGACAGAATCGGGCGTCGACCTTTGCTGATTGGCGGATGTTCTGCCATGGCTGTTAGTTTGATTGTCATTGGACTTCTTTCCACACATTCTCACGTTGAAGAGATGGGCTGTGTTTCAAAAGGTGTCATGTCAAATATGAGCATTGCAAAGACACATGAGCCACTTATAACAGTTGAGGACATTAATAAAACTGTGATAAACAACGGAACAGAAGTAAACCCTCCTGTTGCGTCAGCTTTGAATATTCCAGCAGCAAACTGGGTTATTCTCTTGAGTTTGATGGCAGCTGTCAGCGCCTACTCCATTGGATTTGGACCAAGTAGGTATTCATTGCAATATTTTGGCACATAATCATTTTTTTTTTAGCAACAAACTATTTTCTGTCAATTGTCAATCAGTTGTTTAGGTCACATAAGCAACATAAGTTTTTATTTATCAGTATATCTTTTCTATTTTTAATTTATATTTATAATTTTTATTTAATCAGATTTGTAGTGTCTTTTTGTAGTAATTACAATTATAGAATTATAGTTTTTTCCTCTCAGTACATGGCAATTTTCAAATATACTGTATGTATTTTTTTTTTTTTTTTTTTGGCGATTTTTACAGTACAGTATACAATTGTGATTAACCAATTAGCATGTTAGAGCCCATTTTTTGTTATCTGTAATACAAAAAAGCAGAAATCTTTACTAACAAAACCTTTTTCATTTTTAATAGTATTTTTGTAGCATTGTACACTATTACCTATAAAACTGCTATTAATAATGTTTGCAAATCTTCAAAACAACTTAATACTATCTAAAAATTGATGACAGGACATGTAATCTAATCAGAAAGTTCTCATTGTCATTAATATTTTATTGTGACCTGACCACCAGGCAGCTTTATTTAGAAGCAGGATCTCAAGCAGTGTCAGCTTATCAGGTGATCCTAACTAAGTGAGAGAATGTGCGCTGAGAGGACAGGCAAGGACATTAGATTAAATTTCTAAAATGACTCACTTCGATTTCCTGCTGAACCAGCTCTTGATGCCACAAAAGAACCACATGTTAAGCGCTCTATGTGCACATACTAACTCAAATGTTTGTGTTTATAGTGACGTGGTTGCTTCTCAGTGAGATTTTTCCCGCAGAGGTTAGAGGCCGGGCCTTCGCCTTTACCAACTGTTTTAACTCTTCAGCAAACCTGCTGATTACATTCACCTTTTTAAGTCTCATTGGTAAGAGTTGATCTTAAATACTTGCAATGTCAAAATGCAGGACTGTTTCTAGTCCAATAACTTCACAAGATCATGAAATTATTGAAGTTCCTGTTTCAGGGTAGGGTAGCTGACACTGGTAAATGATGCATGTTGTCATTTGATAGATGCAGTAGGATTGCCAAGGCTCTTTGTGTTGTATGGGACAATAGCTGCAGTGGCTGCAGCTGTTTTCTGCGGAATACTTCCGGAGACTAAAGGAAAATCACTGGAGGACATAGACCAGGAGCTGCGTCTAAATCGGTAAGAAAATGGAATATCCAGCCAAATACTAATGACATTGCTTAAAGCCACATTGTTTTGCAGGTTTTCCTCGAATAAAGACTGCTGTGGCCTGCTAAGTTGGAGGAATAGTGCACCACAATATCAAAAAGTGCACTGTCAGGACATGCCTGAAATGTCAAGCTAAACTGACCTATATAACCTGAAAATGCTGAAACAAATATGGATATCCTTGAAGATTGATGGGGAAGTCTGCCATTTGCAGTGGTTGGTCATTGTGATCTTCAATCTTAAGTTGTGGGCCAAAATCACTGTTAGTGTCAGCTCTGTAGTTAGTATTAGTCGAATAGGCATAGGAAGACATCACTGAAAAATGCTTACTCAAATAAAAGTACATAATAACTCAATTACACATACAGCTTGCTGCTAAAATGTGTTACTACAGACATTTTAAGCACAATTTTATAGGTATTTTATACAAAACATGATGGAACTGTAGAACTAAAAGCTTATTCGGGCCAATCAGAACAAGCAATGTTGCAATGTTCTGTTTGACAGGAAAACAAAGAGCGACAGATGAGAACAACATTAGAAATTAGAACCTGTAGTATGTGCACAGCTATCTGATTTAGATACATATGTGATATTAGTTCTGACTAATCACATGTTTGATCATTTCTTCAGACTCCGCCCCTCTCTCTCACATTTTGCCTGTTCTATTTGAAATGTGGTTGTGGGCAGATTTTAATGGGCTTAGTTTCTCTTTAAATTATGCACTCAATTACCATAATGTATCTATGCTGTAAATTAGTTTTCTGAATGTATTTTTGATACTCAGTGCTCAGTAACTTTAACACTGCCTATGAACCTTGTATTGCATTTCTGAGTAAAGCAAAAAAGAGTAAGTAAAGACACGTGGACTGAGAGAGTGGCACGATAAAAACTGATCAGATGTTGTTATAAAGAGACTAAACAAATTGCTCTCCATTACATACACTGCTCAAACATTTCACCGAATAATAGAGGAACAGAGGAGCTCAGTCTCCAAAAAGCTCACAGAGAACTATAGGACTGCATTCATACCACACTCCATGGAATTACACAACTTATCATTTTTACCTTAACACTGTATCTACTTTGTGTCTAGAACCTGTTTAGATATATTTACTATAGAGTATTTTATTTATTTTTTCTAGTTTACTCAAACAAATATGTACTTGTATATTTGGGGATTGTTTTACATACATTCACCATGCATTTTTTTTATTACTTTTTTGTTACCATACAAATGTTATCAATGAAAATAAAGTTGTTTTTTTTTATCAGTAAGAGATAGAAAACATGTTGGACTTTATACATTTGGCTTTGGTGGCATCATGATACCATGAGAAAATGGCAAACTTCTGACGACCTGTTTGAAAAGAGCACATTTTTGCAAATAAACTGTGTTTTGAAAGATTGGTCACTGATTGGTTATTGGCTGGGTTGTGTTTACTTGACATCACATTTTAGAGACAAAAGCCTATTACTGATATTTGGCAAATAAAACGAATATTGTTTAAATGCAGTTTTGTGTTTTAATTCAAAATGTTAGTGGGTCCAGACAGCAATCTGAAAATGAAAAGTTGTGAAACTACCTTTGACACATTTTATAGCAAAATTCAGTGTTATTAATAGAAAACACACCATCTGGACTTTCTAAGATATGAACAGAGCTTATTGACTCCAAAGTAACATCAATTAAAAATATTTTACTTTTGGTACTCTTGGAACTACTGTGAACAAAAAAAAAATCCCTTTGGTGTCTTAGCTGCCTTTGTTTGATTCCTTTGTTAAATCACTCCTCTGCCTGCTTATGGAGAAAAAACATGAAATGTTGCATATTTTGGTTACTTAAGTCTCTTATAGTGACATACAATATTTCATGGTTTTATTTCTTGTCCTTTTGATTATTATATTTTGAATAAAAATAATTAAATACATGTTGTTTCCCAGAAATGTGAATGTATTGGAATAGGTTGTTGCAGTCAACTAAGTCAAAACACCTTTAAATATACTTAACCTAACCTTTAAATGACCCCTCTCTCTCTCCTGTCTGGAACTGCTCAGTGTTTCAGAGTTTTTTTTTTTCTTAGATTAGAGGTCCAAGAGTCTTTAGTAAGTGAAGAGGCACAGAACGTACTTGCTTCAAGTCCAGGACATTTAGAGCACATTAAAGCTGGTTCAATGACCATGCCATGGTGATCTGCTAATTCAGCTGACCTGAACCTCAGGGATAATCTCTATATTTTGTCAAGAATACAAAATATAGAATAATACTTACAATTATAATGTATTTTGAATTGTATACTGTTACTTAGTCAAGACTGTATTCTGAATACTTGGAACGTTTCATGCTGAATTGCATATTTTATTGCATTGATTTTTATTTCACGGTTGTTTTGCCATTGTTTATATCAGAGAAGGAAATGTCACACGTACACTCACTAATAGTGCAATGTGACATAATTAAAAAAAAAGTTTAAACTCGAGTTGTAAAATACCAAAATGTAGAATTTAAAAAGTAGCAGTTTTCCTAACACCTCCAGATGAAAGAATAACTGTAACTAAATACAGTTACTCTAGTTTAGTATTCTGAATACCGACAAGTGTTTTCGGTACAAGTAACACATGGCCACACTTGATTGTCACACCACCTTGCCCCCGGGTTTGCGTACTTCACGAGTGGATCCTTGATTGTAAAGCACTTTGATCCTTGTAAGGTGGAAAATAAAATAAAGAAAAAAATACCATAACCTGACATTTGCTTAAATCCTTATTATTAATACTGTGGTGTTCTAATTTTGCTTGACATTTGATATTTTTATTTTTTTATTTTTTAATCTCGATTGCAAAATCACAATTTCAAGTACATTTGGTTTTCTGAATTGAGAGAATATTTAACTTTTTGTGTTATTCAATTTTTGCAAAGATGCAACTGTTTGAGTTTGGCATTCTTCAGCCATTACCAAAGGATATCATTATATAAACACTTGATAAATAAAACGTTTATTTACAGTTTTAAAGACTTGTTCTTCACATACACACAGAGACTCTCATACTCATTTTTAAGCATAGATATATTGTTCTGCAATATTAGTCATTTCACACTTAAAAAAATACAGGTCTATGTACACGGTCTTTGTGGCACTAAACATCTAGAGTGTTTGATCATTGCATTTTCACCAGATTGACATCAACACAGCGAACAATCAAATCATGATCATTATTGGAATCAAAAATGCTTTCTAAAGTTCAGAGATGTATGAAGTCCTTTCCTTTTCCTTCAAGCTGTAAGGAAAGGGTGAAGCTTGGAAATGTGAGTCTTTAGAGTCATGTTGCCTGGAGTACAAAACGGGAAAAGTAAAAAAAAAAAAAAAAAAAAATAGATTTTTTTTTATACTGTATGGTTTGAAATGAATTCTCATTGTAGGGCTATGCAAAAAAATGTACATTTAGAAAACAATCCATCTTTTATTGCATCAGTTATAAACACCTTTAAGTTAAGGTGAGACACTACAGGTGAATAAAACAATCTTAAATGGGACCTATGTAAAATTCAGGTTTTTGAAAACATGTTACAACGGTATTCTCATGAGTTTACTCAAAGTTATATTTGGACCAAATTGGTGCATGTTTGAGTAATCTTGTCTTGTCCTGCATATGCTGTTCCAATGCTCATCTATACACGCCCTCTATTCCCCATCTGTATTTGTATAAAAAAACTGACAAGTAACTACTGTACAACTGTAAAAACAAGTTAAAATATGCTGCTCGTTATAATTTTATGTTAAGGAAGAGGTGTGTCTTATTACTGTTAAGAGGGGCTCAAATCAATAGGCTGGTGACTTGATCAAAGCAGGGAAAATCTAATCTGTGTCGATCCAATGAAAGTGCAGAAAAATGGAAAGACAGAAATTCAACACTGGTCATTTGGGGCACACACATCGTTTGGCCTGGTGCTCGTGAATGAAAAATTATCAATGTGAAATCTCTACCAAAATCACTGGAGCAAATAAATTACTTTCCCCCACGATGTTATATATTAAGTATTAAGGCATTCATGTGTAAAAACAGTCAAAATAGCACATATTTATGGCACCCAAATTTGAAAAATGTCTTAAGCCAACTAATTTGTATCAAATATTTCAAGAAAATAAACTGAATTATCTTTTGCATTTTTGAGCAAGCTAGATCTGACATTTTGAATGTTAAGAAATTCTGGAATTTCCTTCAAACTCTTGTTCAAACTAAAATGGTCTCTGAAGTTACAATGATTCATATAAATCTACGGATAATGTAAATTAAATAAACCAAAAAAAATAATTATAATATTTAGGAACAGGAAGGAAACATTTTTTTCCATGTGAAAACCTACACAAAAAGGGTTTAGCCTATAGTGTCTCCACCTTAGCTATGAACCATGTTTGGTATTATGATCATTTGTAGATTTCATAACTCTAGCTGAAAAACAACTCATAATTTTTACAACTGGAAAATAGACAAACTTCAGAGACAAAGTAGTCCCTCTTTTTAGTACAAACAAGGTGTATATTATTTGGTATTTCATTACAGAATCAATCCATTCATTATTGATTCATTACAGAATAGTAGCCAATGCCCTGCTATGAAAAAAGTTTGAGTGCAACTGAAAGCAAGGTCAGTCTGTCACTCCCGAGGATAAACCTTTGGTAATACTGAAGCCATCTTGTATCATATAAAGATCCTTTTTTACAGAAAACTCCTGTAAGCTTTTAGTCGTGTTAAAACATTGTCACATTATCAAAAACATATCTGGAGTTGCATTTTAATTAATTCACTTGTTTGACTGTTAAACATGTGCTAGGCTGTCTACAAGCTCTGCTCCACAGTGTAATGTCATAAGTTTTGAAGTTAAAGCTGGTTTTAGTCACTGTTGTACAATAATTCCAATTTTACATTTTGTTGAGTTTAGATTGCCTTAGAAGAGTCTTAAATATTTGTGCATACTTAAAGGTAGGGTAGCTGATTTTTAGACTGCAAACACTATTTAGTTTTTAAATCTGACAACCTCAGGCTCATAAATATTCAACACATGGTTAATATCGTCATGTATTCATTTTGGTTGCATTTATGGCTTATAAACCTTTTTTACAAACAACAAAGTGAAACAGGACAGGACCACCCCAGCTCAGCCAATCAGAGAGCTGCATTTGGCTCCTGATTAGAACTAAAATTCTTTATTATTCAGTTCAGGCAGTACTCAGAGGTCTCATTTTTTCACAAAGTGCTGCATTTACAATGTACCTTTTAATGTAAACCGGTTTACTAATTTACAACTAAAAAAGTTAGCTACCCCACCTTTAATGACATCTTCAGTTCAAGAGCAGAACACAGGCTAAAAATGTAAGATGAGTGTTAAGCTCAACGGCATACTAGAAGATTTTAAAACCTGATTTTTTTTTAACATGACAAACTAAGTGCAGACCACAAAAATAATAACTTACAACAATTATTTTTCTCACAATCTCAGAAGTACTTTAGATGACTGAATCTGCTTTTAAACATTTCAATACTAGACAGTAGAATCTGGTGCTGTCTGGCTGCTTTGATTGGCTCTGTTAAAGTTCCTCAACAACACGACCTGACCCCAGACATTAGGTTTATTTTATTAGCCTTTAAACCAGAAAAAACACCTGAGATGAAAATCTTTTTTCAGGGGGGTCTTGAAGGAAGGAAAAAGGAAGGAGCCTATTGTACATGTTTTTACTTGTAGGGAAAACTGGAGCACCTGGAGAAAACCTGTGCACTCATAACGAGAAGGACACCGTGGCACCTGGGAGTCGAACCAAGGACCTTAATGCTATAAGGCAATAGAATTAATTGATGCGTCATAACTCCCCAAGTCTGATTTGCTTCTCAATCATTCTAATATCATTTAGCGCGCAGAACTCTTTGAACTTATGATTAAAATAGAATAAAACTCCAGGAATTTTTTGATGACAAAAAATATAATTTACAACTAATAAAAATGAGCATAATATAGACAAACATGACTTTCAAGCCATGACTGTCTTATTCACTTCTGTCTATCCAATCCAAAAAAACAAAATAATGATAACATTAACATATGCCCTTGGTTTTGTTCTTGTGGGTAGCAAAATGTAAGTCCTCTCAAAAATAGAGTTCCTTCACAGACTGTACTGGGCACAAACTATCCATACTTCCCTGGCCTTCACCAAATATGTGGTGGACAACTGCAGAAACACGTGTATTTTACAGTGTACATTCATGTCCCTTTGAGGCAGCGGCCCTGCAGCAAGAGGAAACCTCACAACACCCACTTTGTGATCCAGTCTGTAGATCGGGTACAGAGCAGCTACAGTAGGCTCCGTTTTGTCTCATAGTTGAGGCTGGATGGCGCCCTTTGACAGTCACTGTGGAGGTCACTGAGGGGGCCCAGCTACTGCCGTGGGCACTTGGGCGCTCAGTGCGTTGGTGGCGGCGGACAGGACAGGTGAGCCGCTCAGAGCTCCTAAGGCAGTGGATGCAGGCAAGGCAGAGATACCTGAGAGGGGCCACAAGGAGTAACGCTCAGACGAGAAAACAAAGCATCCTCATGTATTTTGTGTGTAATGTTACACAGAAGAGAATATATTAATTGATGAAGTTATTATAGCAGTTCATCTATGATGCCACAGCGGATTGTCTTGAAAACATAAACAGAACTATCTAAAATGTAACTTTTTACAACAGTCATATTTTGCTCCATTTTACATAATGTATTTTGAAACTCTAGATTTTTCACAGAATTTGGATTCGTACCAATAATATTTGAGTCAAGAGTAAGACGTTTTGCTCAAAAAATTGTATTACTTGACTTTTCAAACTCTCCCATTCATGTTCAAAATACTACACATAAGCCAATACTTGCTCCATTATAACATGTCATGCAACAACACCAGACTGACCTGTGATCATACTGGCTGTACTAACAGCAGGATTCCCACTGGGCTGGTTGGCTGATCCAACCACACGAGACTGATCTTTTACAACAGGAACTGCAGAGAGGAAAAAACAACACTCAGAGCAATTCAGGTTTGAACTTTTAGAGCACAACCAAACACTAAATCTACATTTTCTGCCATTAAATGTATTAACTAAATATTTTGAAAATATCTGGATATCTACCAAAAGAATTCAGGCAGAAATAAATCTCGCTTTCCTATTAGAGTCACTTAGAAATAGTGCAAAAGTCTACTTACTCTAAAGAAAATCCTATCTTGCCCTCCTAGTCTTACTGCAGATGTGGGTGCAAATAGAACTTTTTTTTTAGATATTATCAAGATTGTAGTTTTGAAAATATCAAGTATATTGTATGTAATAAAAAAATTATTAAAACAAAAAAAAGGCTTAAAAAAAAGCAGTTTTAAAAAAATTCCTATCAGCCAACACACAAAAAAATTCCTTCCGTCAATGCCTAGTTATAGGTTATGAACACAATATTGTTCCTAAAGTCAATTTTGCGTATATAGTGTAGTGTCCTTACTATATCACATTTTCTGGCCATGCTTATTACAGTCAACTGTCAGTGTGTCAGACCACAAACACCTGATTAACCACACTGGCTCTTATACCTCGAGACTCACTTCTGGCTCACCCTTTCTCTCATTTAGTCCTTCAGGCACTGCCCAGCTCTATTTGAAAAGTGAATGTGGGGAGAAATACAGTAATATGAGCATGAAGGCAAAGTCTGAGCGCTTACAGAAGTAGGGATGATCCATGGCTTCCCGGGCGGTCAGTCGAGCCTGGTGGTCATAGCGCAATAACTTGTCCAAGAAATCTAAAGCCTCTGGGCTCACCAAGTGCTGATTCTCACTGTGGACAAAACGCTCCCATCGTTTGCGGGAATGTCTACCAAAATCAAAACATGGTATTAAATACACTTGTCGGTAACACTTTTGTTCTGACAATATTTGATTCATAATGTTTTAAATTGCATACCTTCCCAGAATGTCGTTAAATCGAGGCTCCAGCTCAATGTTGTATTTGTCGATATAATCATAGAGGTCCTCAGTTCCAAGAACTTTTGCTATTCTTACCAACTGTAAAAGAAAGTTTTAGTAGTTTACAGGTACATGTAGAATAAAACTGTCATTTTCACATTTATTTTGTTCCTTAAAGCCTTGTCTTTTCAACAAAAATTTTCTCCCCTTCCAGACTGATCCTTCTGTTGTACTTTAACAAAATATAAATAAAGAGTCATCAGACTTCACTTTTTGTCTGATTTGTTTTCTTTTTCCTGTACAAGTTGCAAAACTTTTCAACTACATTCAATAACATTAGAGCTGAGAGGTGTACTGAACAGACCTGTGCAGAATGCAGCTCTTAATTCGTTTACCCCCCCCCCTACTTTTGTTTTGACAAAAGGTGCTTATCTTAAATTTTCTTACACTGTCTTAGCTACAGAGCATGTGTCTGGTAAAGCTTACTTGACAATAATGAAATAACTGATTAAATTCAGTATACTTTACAGTAATTTACATATAATAATAATTTTTACACCAATGATTGTCTATCCATCACATCTAAGGGTTCAAATATTACCCTTGGGTAAAAATAATTGCCCACTCCTGACTGGTACAGAAAGTTAAAATACCTGGTCATAATTATCATGACCATGGAAAAAGGGCTCCTTCCTGAAGATCATGCTGGCCAACATGCAACCCAAGCTCCACATGTCCAGACTGTAGTCATACATCTGAAACAACAAATCTATAAATAAAACATGTAATGCACAGACCCAAGGGCCAGTTCAAAGTAAAATATAAATGACTAACCCTAAAGACAGGGCAGTAGAATTACCTGATAGTCAACTAGGAGTTCGGGTCCTTTAAAATAACGTGAAGCGACTCTGACATTGTACTCCTGCCCTGGGTGGTAAAATTCTGCCAAACCCCAATCAATAAGACGCAACTGAAAAGGCATAAAAAAAAAAACATTCTCAAACAAATCAATCAGATATAAGCACTCACAGCATTGCTCAGCTCAGCACAGCACTTTACCAACTTGAACAATTTACCTTTCTGTGTTCATGATCAATCATTACATTATGTGGCTTTACATCTCTGTGCATGATTCCCATGCTGTGACAGTAGTCTAAGGCCTAGAAAAAACCCAAAGGTGATTAGTAGGTTGTCATCACATTCAGGAAGAAAAAATAAATAAAAAATACCAGACAAACTTACTTTGAGAATCTCATACATGTAAAACCGGATATCAAAATCAGTCAACGTCTGGTAAGTTGCTGAAAACAAATTGACAACTTTCAGCTGTATATTCATGCTCCAACCATACAAGACCCCTTTTATTTACATAAAATTGTTCCAGTGATTGAGGATAGAATCAGAATATGAGTGACTCTGACACCGAAGACATAGCACTGGATTATAATGTCCCTCCATCACATACACACATGTGCACAGATTACCACAGGTATGCCAAGAAAGGAGGTTACATCAGTTGGCCGTATTTTGTTTATAAACAAATTGCTTACCTTGAAGTCTGTGTTATTTACATGCTCAAAAACCAAAGCTGGGGTTCGTGACTGTAAAACAACAGACAAATGTTCAATTAAGGTTCAGACTGCAGTCCATTGGAGGACCTTAACAAAACTCAACAGAAAACACAACAAAGCATTTAATGATTATGCATACTAAGTTGGGAATGTAGGATTTTTATATCTAAAACTGTATACGCTAAAATCACCACTAATCTAATGTGGTCTCACAAACTACGTTGTTTGTACTTGAGAAGTGGAAAGACTATTTTAAGATGTAGAATCTCCTACTGGTACCAACTGATGAGGATTCATGTACTCACAGGTATATATTTACCAAGCCAATGTGAAATGGATAAAGTGGTACAGGTGGTTGGCTCACCACCCTATTGTACAAAACAGTATAAAGATTTAAAAATGGCAAATTATCAACTGATATGCAAAAAGAAGAACTGGAGTAAAGTATAAGTTCCGTTCACATGACATTACAACAATCCATTTTATGGTAAAATTTTGTGAAATTGCCTTTTAGATGTTTCATAACATAGTTATTAATAGAAAAAATTGTCTCTTTCCCAGCATTTGACCTTATGACATCACACAGTGTTGAATGTGAACGCAATCTATTAAATGTAGGAACAAGCTGCCAATACTTACAACAGGATCTTTCACAATATCAATAAGTGATATTATGTTAGGACCTCCTCGCAGATTCTCCAAAATCTTGATTTCTCGCTTGATTTTCTTTTTCTTTACTGGCTGCAGAAAAAGAACAACATGATAATAACTGGAAAATGCAACAATGTTAGAAATAAGCAGATTAAAACAAAAGATCAGGAAAAATCATTGTCTTTTTTGTTAATTTACCTTTAATATCTTCACCACCACCTTCTCATTATTAGTGATGTTAATAGCCTCAAATACTTCACTGTATTTGCCGCGACCAAGTTTGCGCACAAGCTGAAAGTCATCCTGGTTTCTGTACAGTACAAAGACATTTTTATTTACAACTAAATACAATTAGTTTTTATAAAATATAGTTGTCTCACCCCCATTCAACCACATGCGATTCATAGTCCCAGTACTCCCTGGGCCGGTGAGTGTTGACCTCTGTGTACACTCGAGCCCGGCTTGGCACCGGTCCTGACATGTCCGACAGCTTGACAAAGGTGGTGGTAGGAGCTAAAATGTGAAGAAGTTATTATTTTCAAAAGAACGGATCAGAGAGGGTCCGTGGTCCTGAAAAAGACACCCAAATCAATTACATAGGTCATAATAATTTCACACATAAATAAAAAGTATAATAAGTGGGTAATATAAACACAATTGGTTGCAAAAATACAATGAATGTAGGATAAAATTATCAACGAAAATACCAGGTGTAAACCATATTTCCACTGCTCCAAATGCTTGTTGCCATTCTTTTTGTTAATGGTCTTGCATCAATCAGTGTCTTTCACCATTTTTAGAGACCATCGGCAGCACTTAGGTGCCAAGAAGTTTGGACCTCAGTAAATTTTAGACCAAATAAAGTCAATTATTTGTTTGATGAAAAAAGGTAAGTTGACCTTAGTGTGACGTTCTAAAAATGCATATATTTTTATACATAAACTTCTAAAACTATAGGAAAGATGGTGAACATGAATTGTGTAAAAATCAGAGGATCTAGAAAAATCAATTACATAGTTTTAGTCATGTGCCTAGCCTAATTGAATTTTAATTCAATATTCAATAAATGCAACAGTGTAGCTGTTTATAAATATTTGAATATTTTTACCATAAGGACCAGTTAAAAATATTATGTGTTAACTCATAAAAGGCCTTAGATTTTAGTGCCAAATTTTTGAGGCAAACCTTTCAAGAGACCAATGCCTAAAGTAAAAACATATGGGTGAGTCTCAATATCAAACATTCTGTGTATGGCCCTGACCTGGACACACATTAACCGGTATTTGGTTGCAAGAGGTTAATTTACGAGTAATAGTTTTCCACAATTTCTCAAAGCTTAGCAAACATCGACAATATAATGTAATACATTTGTGTGACTTTGGGGCACGTGTTGGCGAGCACAAATCTTGCCATCAAATTGCACAGCAGTGAAGAACTTTGCAGTGCGTGTTGCAGAGCTGTGATTGTGTCTGGGCCGTGCAGCGCTAACTTAGCCGCTATATGTTCAGAGCTGAAAGATGCTCTGCATAAACCTCTAGAGATCTGAGAAGGTTCCGCCGACTATATACCAAAAGCAATACTCACCCTTTAGAAAACGAGGTAATGTGCTTTCCCTAAACCAGGCATTTGAGTAATTAGACAGAGAACCTTGCTGGCTAACTCGCCGGTGTGTGTGATTTCTGCTGTATCAGAGACAACATGGCCGCCCACCAAAGCACCACGAGGACGGGAGTCGCAGAGGGACACTTTGACGCATTTCAACGCTTTTAGTGAGTGACATTTATATTTAGCAGAAAAATCCTCAATTTAGACTGTTCCCTAACTAAAATACAACTTCTACCGAGACTAACCGAAACCAATTTACTCTTAAGTCAAAAGGTAAAAACTTAAAAGCAACTTAGAGCGGTGGTTCTCAAAGTGGGGGTCCCTGGGCCATGTGTTGGGGTCCCCCCAAAAAAATCTGTGATGATGACACTGACTGAATTGTGCATTTTTTAACAGACAATCCCAGACACATGTAAGCCATTTGATTGAAACATTAACTAGGCCTATAGGCTTAGATAAAGGAATTAGGAGAAATTAATATTTAATTTACAGTCTGATATAGCCTAAAAAAAAAAAATCAACAACAACAACGTGGCTTTAAGATCTTACTTTTACTATGATGTCACTGTGTCAAACAATAAGAGGTCCTTGAAATGTTTTCATACCAATAACAACTGAACAACTATATGAACAAAATACATAACCAATGAATAAATATGAGATAATCTTGGGTACGACTATAGGCCTATGTTTATGTACAGAGCAGCATTCGAGAAGGAATATAGGTAGATAAATACTATCAGATAAATTAGCCTACTTGTACCAGAGATGATTCACATGCACAGGATTACACGTGATGATATACAGAGTTAACAGTGTTCATTGTACAGTCTGACAGCAATAGGAAAGAAAATGTACACAACATTATTATGATTTGTATCTTAGTTTGTTGAAGATAATAAAAAGCATAATTCTAGTGGACGAGACAAAACAAAACAAAACAAAAAAAAAACGAGATCTATTTTTGCAATAGAACTCTTCAAAATTATTAAGTATATTATTAAATTGTAAAATTATTCTAAGTGCCTGGAGAGTGCTTCATACCCTCCTGGTTGGGAAACACTGCTGTAAATCATAGTTCATAATTTTGAAAGACTACACTGCCCTGATGCTCTTTGTCTCACCTAGAAATCTGTTCATTTACTAGGCTGGTACATGGGTGATATAGACAACTATTACTATTACCTTTCCTCAGCAGCTGTGTTTACTGCAGGAGGCTGTTGATGGATCTGCCCCAAATCTGCCTTGACACAACACAGCACTGAGGCACTCAAGACATTTGAATCAATTGCCATGTTTCTCAGTTTGCACACTGTTTGCTGAAGGTTATGTTGGCCTGTACAATCTTAAGTTTTAACCACACTACAGAATTTAAGTCTTTAAGGCCTGTTTTGCCTTTGCAAAACTTCAGGGATGTTTGCCCTGAAAAGCATACCATGTCTGTTGGTTAAGTGCGACTTTGTAACAACACAGCACTGAGGCGGAGTTATGATTTAAATAAAAGAAGACATTCACTGTGAGATAGTAACACTAGTTTAGCAAGAATTGAAAGTCACAATGAGGAGAAAAAACTAAATAAATATTTATTATTATTAAAAATATTAGAATGAAGGCATGTGTCTCCATCACAGTCACATCCACAATACACATTACAATACTGTACATTCACATAACAATACTGTACATTGTAATGGTTACTATAACAGAAAGAAAGTATTTGTTGCCTGATCATTTTATTTGATGTTGATATCTTGGGTAACAGTGTGACTGTGTTTGAGCCGATGAAAATCCATGAAGTGGCAATTTGGGCCAAACTGGCACAATCAAAGGCAGCTGCAAACCTCTATAGTCAGCTTCACACGCAGACGTTCACATGCTCAGAGGAAGAGTGCAGGTAAAGATGTCCTTCAGTCTTATCGACAGCTCTGTCTCACTCTGTGTCCATGCAGCTTCATACAGTCTTGTTTGTCTTTGGCCTTTAAAATGAAAACAAGCCATTTGAATTAAATGAGACAGATGAAAGTTTGCACTCAAAATATTAAATTAGGTTGATGATAAAAACTCATAGGACAAATAAAAAAGTTTGGGCTAATATCTCGATATTAAACACACGAAGTCGAAGTTTTAAGAAGTTGTAATTGTATGAACATTTTTTTACATTTTACGAGAAAAACTCATAAGCTTTTAAGATCCTGAACTTAACATTTAGAACTTTAAAATCTGATTAGCCTATTTCTATATAAAAAAAATAAATAAAATATCCTAGGTCCTCAGAGGCAGAAGCTACAAACCTCAGCTTCATAAAGAGACCAGCCATTTGGTGGTGCTCCAAAAGGCTCAGTTTTAATTAATTTTGGGGGAGAAAGAGACTTGCCGTTTAAAGGGTTATGTAATAGCGTAAATTCTACATGGCGATAAAACTAAAGAGAAGCTCACTCCCTAAACTCTTCCTACAAACACATTCCAAACACAGCAAACTCATTGAAAAGCAGAGTGCAGCATTGTGATTGGATTGACAACAAGGTGTCTGCAATTTGTGCTGAATTTTGAGTGGATAATATACGCTGATGTCCCATAGAGTCTAGAAATGACACTGGCCACAGCATGGAGACAGAGTCAGTTAGTGACTAGTTTGACCTGAAACTAATTAATCTGCCTAGTTTGCACTAAAATTGCCAAAAGGGTTTAGCTTCACTTAAATTTGGCACACTCATAATAGCCTACTCCTGGAATTAGCCTAACCTCAAAATTGCACACTGACAACGCTGGTCTATTAATGTCAATTCTGCTTTTCCAAAATTTTAGCCTTGTTTTAACTGCCTTCTCTCTTCATTATTTTACTTAAAATGTATTTATGCGTGTTTGAGTGATTTTGTATTGTCCTGCAGCTGATGACTGAGTACTCAGAAAAACCCTGTCCTCACCTATACCTCCTATCCCCTCCCACTTATCTATATTTGTTTGTGAATATTCAAAAAAAAATGTTGATTCAATGGTAAATCATGTGTGGCTCTAAATAGTCACATAAAAATAAAAAATATATAATCTGCTGCTTGTTGCCTTAAACTGCTTTCTACTGAAGCAGTAAAAAGCTTAAGAGGCGGGGCAGAACGTAAATGGACCTCTTTCTATTTCTAAGTTGTTTTACATCAATTTTGTGTTTTACAAAAAACAAAAGGTATATAACCGATTTACATATGTGTGGCTAGTTTATTTATTAACGCATTAGGTCCCCTTCAAAAAGCTTCGGTGCTGTTGTCAGATGTTGGTTATTTACCTCTTTCCGCTGGCTGCTGAGACAAAAAGTACAAATGTTTCTGTCTTGTTTGCTTGTCCTCAGGCACGGCTGGTCCCTCCTGTCTCCGTCCCCTAACACGTTTGCCAGGTGAGTGATGTAGCTGGACGCCAGTCGGAGTGTCTCTATTTTGGACAGTTTTCTGTCCATGGGCTTTGTGGGGATCAGCGTGCGCAGCTCATTGAACGCAGTGTTGACATTGTGAGCTCTGTGTCTCTCTTGAGTATTGCCAGTAATGCCAGCTCTACCCTCCGAGCCAAAGGACAAGTCCATGAAGCAGGGGAACGGATGAAGTTTGTGTAAACTGGGAGGGCTCTTACTAGAGTAGTGAATGAGGGGAGGAGGCAAAACTTAAATGACCAGCTGTGTCTCTAAATGTTTTGTAGCTCCAAAAAGCTGTAAATAAGACAAGGATGAGACAGCTCACATGTGTTCACACTAAAGCACCGGAACATGCCTTTTTCTATCAGTTCTGCTTTTGTCATAGTCAATTCAAATTGGCTCAAATGGTCTTGAAATAAGTCTGTCTCTATCTAGTTTCAATTCAAAATTCCATGTTAGACACCTAAGCTTGGAGACATAGTATGCTTTTTCAGGTAGCCTGATAATGAATTGTAAGCAGATAAGCATTTAGGGCATTATAAACCACAAGTTCATCTAGAGAAGTGAGAAGAGACTTCCTGGTCACACCAGAGTATCAAGTAGAGAGTTGTTTGACACAACTTCTTTAAATGTGCTCAACTTCTGTGTGCCTAAATGAGCTTAAGCCTACATGGATAGTTTTTACAAGAATGCAACTCCATTTACCTTCTCCTTAGTCTAACAGACTGTTGTCATTGATGTAATGGGGTATACTCTCAGAGGGTGCTGAGGTACGTGCAGAGGGTAAATAAACACTCCACAGATGTAGGTGGTGAACAAGCAATCCTTTGCTGTTAAAAACAAATGGCTTCCAGATTCCACTGTTGTTTTAGAGAGAACAGATCAAAAGCCTGACCATGCTCAGCTGTGCCAACAACAATAAGCTGGTAAATTGGGTAGTCTGCCCCATGAAGACTGACAGGCCCATAATGTACACATAACGTCGCAGTTCAACTAACACAGCAGACTAGAGTTATAGCTCACTGCCCAGATTGTGACTACATTAGCTCCATTGATTGTGTACACCCCCAAACATCAGCTAGAATCCCTTAGGCACATTTTACTGATCTGAATTTAGTGTTTTTGTGGCTGAAGGATTGAAGGGACTTGAAAAAAGTGTAGATTGATAATGAAAACAAAAAATATTCACTTGTAATTGGGAGAGGGACCAAGCTGACACTGGCCTCACTTCTCATGACCCTGTGCACTTCCTGTGTTCACAAAGCTCTGACGAGGACAGAGGCAGTTCTAGTTCACACTCATTTTAAAACAGATTTTCTGGGATCAAACATTTGTATGGTGACTAGTCATGTCTCGATCGTCACAGCCAGACTAGAGGCCATGGCTGCTTTAGATTAGTCTAAAAAGTTAGATGAACTCACAAAGACAGTGTCACTTCACAAGAATATTAACTGCTAATTTCAACAATATATCTCATACCAATAAGATATCTTTTGTCAATCTGACAGTCAATGCAAAGACGTTTACATTACAATACACTTTATTGCATAAACTGTTGCATTATTCAGTATAAATATAAATAAAATACATCAATAAATACACATCCAAAATGAATAAATAGCCAATATTAAACAACATCAATACACATGTATTATTCTTTTTGTGTGAAAAATAAGAGCTATTTTAAGATCTAATGTAAGGACACACTTTTAGTCACAGTTGGGATTGTAAATTGTTGCACGAAAAGAATTTACACATCAGTGTGTTTGAAGCAGGCTGCCTCCAGGTGTTTGTTGAGGTAGGACTTGAGTGCAAAGCTTTTGTGACAGCGGCTGCATGAGTAGTGTTTAAAAGCAGAGTGTGTCTGCATGTGAGCGCGCAGATTGGAGCGGTCTGCAAAGGCTTTCCCACAGTGTGAGCAGGCAAAGGGCTTTTCTCCAGTGTGAGAGCGGATGTGGCCCTGCAGGAGCCACGGCCTGCTGAATGACTTGCCACACACACTGCACTGGTGCTTCAGGTCATGAGTGAGCAGGTGCATAGCAAGTGCTGGCATTGACACATAGAGCTTATAGCAGGTAGGACACCTGCGGGCCTGCTGACTGTCCAGGCTGCGGTGGGTCTGCTTGTGTCTGCTCAGGTTGGAGGAGGTGGCATAGGACTTGTCACATTCATCACATTTATACCAGCCTTTAGCCAGATTCTTGCTTTGGCCCGGGGATGAGCTGCGGATGGACTTGTGGCTTAAACAGGCTTTTGAGGTAAAACACAAGTCTGTTTCCAGGCTGCTGTCTGACTGGGCTGTACGGCTGGACACAGGGCTGTTGGGACACTCCATGTCATGGTCTGAGAAGTCCACAGAGGCACAGGGTGAGTGCAATGGAACCTCATCATCACAGGATGATTCATTTCTCTCATGCACAGATGGAATCACATAGTCCTGGATGTATCCTGCAAATACAAGGTTACTTGTTAATTATATGTGTTTGTTCAGTTAGTACTTTAGTGGCGATTTGGAGAAACTGTGCTTGTAAGGATACTTTTCCAGCAGCAAATACTTTCACTCACTACCTATTTATTTTGTTTTTTACGTAACAGAACGAATGCATGGGTAAAAATGTTGGTTCCTGTGTAAATTTAAATGGAAATGGTGACGACAAAATATGAATGAAAAAAAAAAGTTTATTTTAGGTATTGTTTATTTTTTAAATTTTGAATTATAGTTAAATGTTTTGCATTTTGTTCAGAAAGTTACACTTACTTGAACTATTTCTTTAACCAGTACCTTGTAATATTATTTAGAAGTCATTTACTTTTACTAATTTTTACTACAGTACAACCTCTGATTCTGTGGTTGTTTTTTTACTCTAAAGCTGTGCAGTAATGTGAGAAATGGAGCAATTTATTTTTTCAAATTGTCTTTTTATTGGGAAAGAGCATTAAAAAACTTGTTACAATTGTACTCCACATTTCTTCATTGTATACAAGCTTATTAGATTCTTTGCTTGTGTTATACAAAGACATTTATTAGCCTAACACCTTCTTCCAAAACATGTCTTTACCCTCCATTTTTTATTTTAAAGGAGAAACATTAAATAAAATGTAATTAAAAATCAAAAACAGAATGAGTGAACACCTACGAAAAAAAACAAAACAAAACAAAAAAAAAACTGAAATAAAATAATAGTGATAAAAAAGTGAAAAAAAATGACATTGTGCACAACCGGGGAGCATACATAAATAGACTATGGGAAGAGACAATTGACTATCAAAATTAAAATTTTTCTTTCTCCAATCAACTTAAAAAGAAGTCATAAGAAATCTGCTCTGATTGGGGATACAAATTTGATCCATTTGTTCCAGATGCTATAAGAATTTTTCTTTTTTAATATTGATGGTATATGTTAACTTTTCCATTTTAAAAATTTCAAAAACAATATCTATCCAGCCGTCTATGGAAGGTACAACTGGAGTTAGCCATTTTTTTGTGATATTCTTTTTACTTGCCACCAAAAGGGCCTGAAGCAGCTTCTTATCACTTCTCCTTTCCAAGAAGGAGGCATTCCCCAAGTACAAGCTTTCAAAATTATCTGGAATGTCAATTTGAAATATTTCCTTTAAACTCCTATGAATATCTCTCCAATATACTTTTAATTTGGCGCCATGCCCAGAATATATGGTGGTGATTTGCATCATCAGAACCACACTGTCTCCAGCAAGCTAACTTTTGAGTGTTTTGAGCTGGTGTAATGAAATATCTAATAACGTTCTTCCAACAGTGCTCCCTCCATGTCGAAGAAGACGTTGATGTCGACTGAAATTTCCAGATATCTCCCCATTCGTCATTGTTAATTTCAATTAATGCCTCTTTTTCCCATTTCTGTTTTATGTAAAATGTATTGTGTTTGTCATTTGTAAAAAGGGCATTATAGATTCTAGATATAGCTTTTGGTTTTAATTGCTCATATGCCAATTTAAGAATTCTGAAAAATTCTTCTTCCAACTGTGTAAAATTTGACATCTTACAATTTGTAGTGAAGTTATGACGAACCTGGAGATATCGATAAAAATCATGTTTTTGGAGACCATATTTATTTTGCATTGTCTGAAAACTATGAAAGGTGTTTTTTTTCTGTAAATGACAGGTAAGTTGTTAAACCTTCTCATTCCAAGATTTAAAACACAGTCATTTCTATTGGGAGGGAACCCTGTATCGAAAGCGCACCATTTAAATAATGTTAACATTTCCTGAATATGGGCCAAGTTGACTACTTTGTACCATATCCTCAAAGTAAGTTTTATCCAACAGTTTCCTAAATCTCCCATCTGTGTAACCAAGTCTTGATCACCAATTAAAGCTTGCAATGGAAACTTCACCATTTTAAACTCCAGTTCTTTCCACTTTGCTGTATAATCTTTGTTGCACCAATACAGGAGAGGAACTAACTGAGAAGCGTAAAAATAATACCTCAAGCAAGGGAGACCCATCCCTCCTCTCTCTTTTCTTAACTGCATTGTAGTATACCTCACTCTAGGCTTCTTGCCTTGCCATATAAATTGTGATATTTGCTTATCCCAATCTCTAAAATAACTATCAGGTACTTCGACTGGAAGTGTTCTGAACAAATATAGTAACTTAGGGAGAATTGACATTTTGATTGCGTTTACTCTAGAAGTTAAACTTAAAAAAGGAATTAGATTCCATCTGTGTAAATCCTCTTTTATACCCATCGACAAGGATCATAATTAATTTGAAATAGATCTGTTAAGTTTTTAGTTACTGTGACTCCCAAGTATTTTATTCCTATAGCTTCCCAATTCAAACTATATTTTTTCTGAAGGTCTTCTGAGGCACTACAGTTTAGTGTCATCACCTGTGTTTTTGTAATATTAAGTTTATAACCTGATAGATGTCCTATCTCACTCAACTGAGCCATTAGTGCATTAAAAGATTCTTCTGGTTTCTCCAGGTAAACTAACACATCATCTGCGAACATTGCCACCTTGTGCTCAACTCCT
>CM076402.1:1746229-1761171 GCA_038363315.1 Mugilogobius chulae | reverse complement strand
CTTTGTCCAATAGTTGATTTTGAAATATGTTTTTTGTTGCGGTGTTTCTCGTGTGCCTTCAAAACAAACACTTTTCTCACTGATTAAATTTCTGTTTTCTTCGACCTGCGCAGGTCCAACAAATTTCTTATTAAATTAAAGATTTAATAGAAAAGTGGCACATGTTGAACGATCAATTATGACTTTACAGACATAGACAGTTACTTATTGCTTTTGCATGCAGCATTGTTTTGCATAAACTCCAATGCATTTTAGTCATTTTCCAGCACTGTGAGAATCAAATAAACCAACAGATCAAAAAGACACTTTTCAGTTTGGCCACTTTTAGTCGATTCATCGGTCAATGAGACATGTCTGTTGTCGACCAAGAAGTTCTTTGAACGACTACAACACCTGGTTGGACGGCATAGCTTTGTTGAGAAAAAAAATCATGTTTGCCATTCTATGTTGCACTATTACAAACACTCTGACTATAATGCACAGATTAGAATTTAATATGGCATTAGATATTTCCACATCAAATGTATTTCCCCTAATTCTTTGTTCAATGTCAGTTTTTCTTCTTGCATAGTCCATTACTTGCTTTTATTTATTTGATTTTGGTGTAGTGCAGCCAATGCAGTGCTTCTTAATTGCTATTTGTACAGAGCTTCTCTGTGCGAGCGTGTGTTTCTTTAAAAAAAAAAAAAAAACAAATCATTAGCAAAGCAGACATCTTGTTACCCAGACTATTTTTTACCTCAAACATTGCCAGGTAATTTAACAGCTTTTTCCTGATGCACAAAAACACTCTCTACAAACAGATATCCTTTTTGGCACAAGAGGACAGTTTGTTCTCATTGACACTGTTGTTTTTTTGTTAATAAATATGAAGTGTTGTGAATGGGCAGACAGCAGTGGGGTCTTTGGTGGCTGTGCTTGGACACCTCAGGGCTCAGGGCACCAGATTGTGTGTGTGTGTGAGTCATTCTGCAGTGCACCGTAAAGAAGAGATCCAGCTGGGAGCGAGCAGATGGGGAGGAGGGACAGAGATGGGGAAAGGCAGAAGAGAAGAAGAGATAAGGGTTAGGTAGATGGAAAGGTGCAGAGGCAATGTGAAGTGAAGGAGGAGGTGCTGTGCAAAGACTCACTGTTAAACTGTGCAGCTTGTGTTAGCATTGTTATGATGTAAAAAGAGATGCAACACTGAAAATACTTGAAAATAACCGGTGTTGGTATCAGAACTATAAGTTTTTAATATATTTTTCAATTAAAAAACAATAATACATGTATTTTTATATGTATTTTTTGGTTTTGGGTAAATCTATTATAGTTCCGTTCTACGCTTTTAAAGTGGATGAAAATAATATCCACTTTCCATGTTAAAACGGTTGTATTTGCTTTGATTCATGCATGTTCGACTTCTCTTGTTTTGTACTACAGCTGATGCCTGAGCGCTCAGAAATCACCTACCACCTATTCCCACCCACTTGTCTGTATTTACTTGCATTACCGTAATTTCTGGCCTATAAGCGCTACTTTTTTCTCAAGCTTTGAACCTGCGGCTTATACGGCAATGCAGCAAAAATATAGATTCCCATACACTTACTATTAACAAGTGTGGCCTATATATGTTTTTGATCATTTTTCTCACTTAAATCTAGTGGGTGCGGCTTATATTCAGGTGTGCTCAATAGGGCAGAAATTACAGCTACTCAAAAATTCAAATTTTGAGTAACCTATGTAACATTTAAAATTGTCATGTAGTAACTTTCCGACAGCAAAAACGATGTCTGTTTCCTCCTGAAAAGACACGTTATCGTATACGTTTTTGTTATCATTCTTATTCTTACATTGTTAATAAATTAAGTTTATTGTATTTATTGACTCCTATAGAAATGAGTAACTATATATTTTTTTTATTATCAGTATGATTTCATTTTTGTGCTGTAATCCTTTAGTTGCAAGTATTTGTTGAACAAAGAAAATTGAATTAGATGAAGATTCAGAATTTAATCACTGGTGTAACTCCCTTTTTAGTTATAAATACAGTATTTCTTCTTTATTTTCTAGGACAAATTGTTGTTTTTTCTTCTTTGAATCTTTTGTCTTTTTGAGACAAGTTTGTTTGTTTGTTTTTTGGTTTTTTCTTATCTTAGGGGGGTTTGCCACGCCCATTTTTAGTCTGCAAATTGGTGCTTGGGACATGTTTTTATTCTAGTCAGAATTTTCTTCGGCCCTCCTATTTTTTTTTTTTTAATTTCAATTACTAGCTTCAGACTTTTCTTTGCCATGCATATGTGTTTAAATTTACCTGTTTTAAAAAAACATTTTTCTTTGATACAAATAGAGCATACTATAAATGGAGAAAGATCTCTCATCATGAATCTCAAAAGATAACATGACAAATCTAGAATTGCTTTTGTGTTTTTTTTTAGAAGCTGTAGAATAAATTTTAATCCTTCGCTATCCAAACAGAAAAATTAGATTAAAAAAGCATTAACGGACTAACCTTATACTTAACGAATGCTCAGTATCAACTTGAGGTTAAACTTAATAATCTATTTTCACTGGTCCTTTTCCCTTGTTTGTTATTAGTCTGTTTTATGTGGCAGCCCATAATTGTTCTTTGTTTGTTGATTAAATAATTATAGTCATTGCTGCCTTGTAATAATTAAATAAAGCCCACATTGTTTGCATAGCTGGATCGCTCACTACTTTCATTTCTCAATCACGCTATAAATATCTGTTCTGCATATGATTGCTTTTTGCGTCACATCTTGGTCCTTGCAGTCAAATGATTCATGCTAAGGCAGACTCTAGTGACCGTTTGAGATGTGTGAGGCATTTTTGTAGTTTATAGATAAAGTATTAAACATTTAAATCAGATTCTTTTCTCATTTCTAATTGAATATCATTATTAAATGAAGTAGATGGCACTTGACTTATTACAGCTGTTATTTTTTTGCGTTAGTCTCAGTTATGTTCTGTGTCTTTGTAACATAGCCCCATATATATCTGGTAAACAGGACAGTATGATAGATGCAGTATACAATAGGCTGTCATACCATTAATAAATGCCATGGTAATCTCTGTACAAATGCTCCACATGCATGTTTGAAAGCTTAAATCCTGTAGTTAAGTCGTTATACATGTCACAGATATGAGACCATCATAAAATGTCTGGTTCAATTCACGTATTTCGCTTGTATATTGTAATTGTGATCTTAAATACTTGTCCAGATAAATGGTCTGTACAAAACCCTTGAGCATATATATAACTATTTTACCTTGAAATCTGTAGTTTTCGTAAACATCATGAAATGAGCAACTCCATGGCATCTTCATTATTTTTGCCATGGTTATCATACTGTGAAAATGTCACACTGTTCCATTCCTAATTGAATTAAAGCAAAAGATAACGGACACAAAATCAAGTACTGTCCTGATGTGCTTCATGTGACTAATGGTGCACATACAGGTGTATTAAATGAAGACAAAAAAAACTGAAAGTCACTGAGTGCAATAAAACTAATCTATAATATCTACCAGTTGTCTTTGTACGGCTTTGTTTTTTATGTTGCTTTATTGCAAAGAGACTTTATGGACACCCTGAACAGTAGTTCAGCAGCATTGCAGCTCAGGAGATGAGACTGGAGATGAGCCAGTGGTGTCTGCCTTTGTTTAATGAGTGAGTGTCCACTCATCTTCTAATGGCATATGGACAAGACTTTAATGTAATCACTGCGGCACTAGTTTTTATTTGGTGCTCTATCAGTGCTTACTTTCAGAGCTCAGCGATTGTTTCCAGAAAATCTTGTTCAGATTTCTGTGTAGAATATCAATAATACTTATTATTCTTAATAATAAATACAGTAATAAAACAGCATCATTAAGTTACATGGCATTATCTGTGTTTGATTTATGCATTTTTAAGTGTTTTCCTTGCCTAAAACACCTTTAAAAACCACCATTCTAATTGTAAGAAGCTCGCTTCTCCACAGATCTGGCCTGGATTTTTTCAATATTGTGTAACATGCTTATTATTTTTTTTTTTTCAAATTGTCTTTTTATTGGGAAAGAGCATTAAAAAACTTGTTACAATTGTACTCCACATTTCTTCATTGTATACAAGCTTATTAGATTCTTTGCTTGTGTTATACAAAGACATTTATTAGCCTAACACCTTCTTCCAAAACATGTCTTTACCCTCCATTTTTTATTTTAAAGGAGAAACATTAAATAAAATGTAATTAAAAATCAAAAACAGAATGAGTGAACACCTACGAAAAAACAAAACAAAACAAAAAAAACTGAAATAAAATAATAGTGATAAAAAGTGAAAAAAATGACATTGTGCACAACCGGGGAGCATACATAAATAGACTATGGGAAGAGACAATTGACTATCAAAATTAAAATTTTTCTTTCTCCAATCAACTTAAAAAGAAGTCATAAGAAATCTGCTCTGATTGGGGATACAAATTTGATCCATTTGTTCCAGATGCTATAGAATTTTTCTTTTTTAATATTGATGGTATATGTTAACTTTTCCATTTTAAAAATTTCAAAAACAATATCTATCCAGCCGTCTATGGAAGGTACAACTGGAGTTAGCCATTTTTTTGTGATATTCTTTTTACTTGCCACCAAAAGGGCCTGAAGCAGCTTCTTATCACTTCTCCTTTCCAAGAAGGAGGCATTCCCAAGTACAAGCTTTCAAAATTATCTGGAATGTCAATTTGAAATATTTCCTTTAAACTCCTATGAATCTCTCTCCAATATACTTTTAATTTGGCGCATGCCCAGAATATATGGTGGTGTTTGCATCATCAGAACCACACTGTCTCCAGCAAGCTAACTTTTGAGTGTTTTGAGCTGGTGTAATGAAATATCTAATAACGTTCTTCCAACAGTGCTCCCTCCATGTCGAAGAAGACGTTGATGTCGACTGAAATTTCCAGATATCTCCCCATTCGTCATTGTTAATTTCAATTAATGCCTCTTTTTCCCATTTCTGTTTTATGTAAAATGTATTGTGTTTGTCATTTGTAAAAAGGGCATTATAGATTCTAGATATAGCTTTTGGTTTTAATTGCTCATATGCCAATTTAAGAATTCTGAAAAATTCTTCTTCCAACTGTGTAAAATTTGACATCTTACAATTTGTAGTGAAGTTATGACGAACCTGGAGATATCGATAAAAATCATGTTTTTGGAGACCATATTTATTTTGCATTGTCTGAAAACTATGAAAGGTGTTTTTTTCTGTAAATGACAGGTAAGTTGTTAAACCTTTCTCATTCCAAGATTTAAAAACACAGTCATTTCTATTGGGAGGGAACCCTGTATCGAAAGCGCACCATTTAAATAATGTTAACATTTCCTGAATATGGGCCAAGTTGACTACTTTGTACCATATCCTCAAAGTAAGTTTTATCCAACAGTTTCCTAAATCTCCCATCTGTGTAACCAAGTCTTGATCACCAATTAAAGCTTGCAATGGAAACTTCACCATTTTAAACTCCAGTTCTTTCCACTTTGCTGTATAATCTTTGTTGCACCAATACAGGAGAGGAACTAACTGAGAAGCGTAAAAATAATACCTCAAGCAAGGGAGACCCATCCCTCCTCTCTCTTTTCTTAACTGCATTGTAGTATACCTCACTCTAGGCTTCTTGCCTTGCCATATAAATTGTGATATTTGCTTATCCCAATCTCTAAAATAACTATCAGGTACTTCGACTGGAAGTGTTCTGAACAAATATAGTAACTTAGGGAGAATTGACATTTTGATTGCGTTTACTCTAGAAGTTAAACTTAAAAAAGGAATTAGATTCCATCTGTGTAAATCCTCTTTTATACCCATCGACAAGGGATCATAATTAATTTGAAATAGATCTGTTAAGTTTTTAGTTACTGTGACTCCCAAGTATTTTATTCCTATAGCTTCCCAATTCAAACTATATTTTTTCTGAAGGTCTTCTGAGGCACTACAGTTTAGTGTCATCACCTGTGTTTTTGTAATATTAAGTTTATAACCTGATAGATGTCCTATCTCACTCAACTGAGCCATTAGTGCATTAAAAGATTCTTCTGGTTTCTCCAGGTAAACTAACACATCATCTGCGAACATTGCCACCTTGTGCTCAACTCCTGCAATTTGAATCCCTTTGATGTTATTATTTTGTCTTAACATCTGACCAATTGGTTCGATAAATAACGCAAACAAGAGGGGAGATATCGGACATCCCTGTCTACTTCCTCTTTCCAAACAAAACGACTCTGAGAGATCCCCATTAATCTTTACCCGGGCAGTTGGTCTTGAATACAATGACTGAATCACTCTAACAAACTCATCAGGAAAAGCAAATTGGCCCATTGTTTTGTATAAAAAAAGCCACCTTACGGAATCGAAGGCCTTTTCCGCGTCCAGCCCCACTAATAATGCTGCTTTTTTATTTTTTATTACATGTTCTACAATATGCAGAGACCTCCTTATATTATCCATAGTTTGTCTTTGACGAATGAATCCTGTTTGGTCTAAATTTATAATCTCCGGCA
The DNA here is from genome assembly GCA_038363315.1 of Mugilogobius chulae. NCBI lineage: Eukaryota > Metazoa > Chordata > Actinopteri > Gobiiformes > Gobiidae > Mugilogobius > Mugilogobius chulae. Next base: position 1,754,628 of record CM076402.1, on the reverse strand, counting down.
GGATATTTTCTAATCGACGTGCTAAAATCGAAGTAAACAATTTGTAGTCTACGTTTAGAACACTTATGGGCCTATAATTCCCGCATTCTTGTTTATCTTTATTCTCCTTTGGAATAACTGAGATGATAGCTTCGTTCCACGAAGGAGGAAGATCTCCATTTTGTAATACCCAATTGAATGTTCGTAAAAGCAAGGGTGCAAAACTTGTTTTAAGGCTTTTATACCATTCGCCTGTATACCCGTCTGAACCCGGGGATTTATTAGATTTTAATTTTGCTATAGCCAAGTTTACTTCCTCAATTGTAATAGGATTCACTAGCATCTTTTTCTGTGAATTGCTTATTTTTGGTAGATCAAGGCTACCCAAAAACCTGTCAATGCAGTCTTCATTTGCCGCTATTGGTTGGGTATATAACTCTTTATAGAATTTTTCAAAACATTCTTTAATTTTTTCCCTTGACTCTTCAATCTGACCAGTACAAGGATTTTTAATTTTATAGATTGTACTCTCCATTTGTTGTTTGCGCAACTTATAGGCAAGGACCTTAGCTGATTTTGCCCCGCGTCGTAATATTTCTGCTTCAAAAATGTTAACTTCTTTTGCACTTCTAAGTTGAAAATCTCATCAATTTGTCTTTGGACCTTTTTTATTTCAGACCTCAATTGCGTATTAGTAGACTGACTATCCCTGTTTTGCATTTGTTTTAGCTTTGACTGCAGATCTATTAATAACTTCCCCCTATTTTTTTTCATATGTGCTGTAAGAGAAATAAGTTTCCCCCTCAACACTGCCTTTAAGGCATCCCACAAAATAGTTGGTTTAATTTCTCCATCATCATTAAGTTTCAGATATTCCTCGATGTCTTTTTTAAGACTCTCTACTGTTGTAGAATCATTTAGTATGCATGTATTGAGTCTCCACAACGTTTTCTTAGTACATTTTTCTAATTCCACTAATAGCGTAATAGGGCTATGGTCTGATAAGTCAATCGTCAAAATTTTAGAATCTTTTATTTTAAGTCTATCCACGCTAAAAACCAAAAAGTAGTCAATCCTTGAATAGACTGAATGTGGGGCTGAAAAAAAATGTATAGTCTCTGGTATTTGAATGCATGTCTCTCCATACATCTATGATTCCTAGCTCACTCATGGCAGATCTAATTTTTTTGGATAACGAGTCACTTTGTTGAACTCTACCCGTTGAGTCTAAGTTTGGATCCAGCCTTATATTCAAATCCCCACCACAGATGACTAATCCTTGGGAGGTAGCCATTAAATCAAAAATTTTTTTATAAAAGAGCCAGTCACTCCCCGGTGGAGCGTAAACATTTATAAAAGTAATATCTACACCTTCTAATTTACCTGTGATCTTAATGAACCTCCCTCCATCATCTGCTGTCTCAGAGACATGCTCATATGCGATACCATTGGAAATCAACGTGGCCACCCCTCTTTTGTGTGCAGATTTGTGAGATGAAAAGAACACATATTTAAAACCTTGCCTCTTTAACTTAATGTGCTCTACATCTGACATATGAGTCTCCTGGAGAAAAGCTATTTGGGCCTTTTCTTTCTTAAGTTTTGAAAGGATTTTGTTTCGCTTAATTGGACTCAATACCCCATTCACATTAAAGGAAATACATTTCAACAAGTTAAGCATATTTCTAATTTAGAAAAAAATAAAATAAAATAAATCCCAGTCACATCCTTCAATATACTTGCTTTGCTACCCCTTATGACACAACACACACAACAAAAATAAAAGGTTGAGAACTTCGGAACAGTGAAACTCAGAACAATAATACCCACTTCCAAAGCTGAGGTCCATACTCTATAGGACCTCGTTTCTGAGGGAGATCCTCTATGGCCTAACTGGCGTCGAGGGCCCTCAAACACAGTCATTCCACTGACCTAAAAGTCTGCGACTCATAAAGTAATTCAGTGTCTGCATCCAAGTCATTCTCTATTTTACGTTGTAGCAGAGTCATTACCTTTGTCCCCTTTACTTCATCAGGCGCTGGTGTTTACGGGAGGATCCCGTCTAAATGCTTGAAGCTTTTCCTTGAATCCAGTTTTGCGCCGCGATGGAGCTGGTGACCAGGAGTATTGCTGCAGCCTCGACAAAAGAGAGTCCGGGCGCGTTACTCTCGTCACCGGTAATCCTTTATCCGCCAGATCCGAAGCCGCTTCTTCCACTGAGTCGTAGATTTTCGTTTCATCTTTCAGGAAAACCTTCAATCGGGCAGGAAACAGAGTTTGGAATCTTATGTTATTTGCTTTGAGGATCCTCCGTATCTCTCCGTATTCCTTTCTCCTCGCCAGCACCTCCGGCGCATAGTCATGATCCAGGTTGATTTTGCTGTCCTTCCACGTAAAGCCTTTCCTTTGCCAGGCTGCTCTAAGCACCTCGTCTTTGATCCGGTAACTCTGAAATCTGACGACTATCGATCTAGGCTGGTTACCTTCGGGGGGACGCGGCGCCAGTGCCCGTGTGCTCGCTCGATTAGCAAATCCTTTGTAGCGGACAGTCCCAAGTTTTCACGCAGCAGCTGATCCACAAATGGTATGAATGATGAGGCCGAGGTCCCCTCAGATCCCTCCGGGACTCCGTAAATCCTCACATTCTCCCTGCGGGACCGTCCCTCTAGGTCGGACAACTTTTGCTGGAGGCGTATTTGTTGTTTCACCAGCTCCGTGATCACGTCCTCCGCCCCCTTCACTCGGTCCTCGGTAGTTGCAATCCGTGTTTCCGCTTCCTCAATCCTTGAATTTGTCTTTGCTATTTCCTGCTTTATTTCACCAAATTGCTTTTTGTTGTCCCCTCGGAGCTCCCGGATTTCTGTCAGGATTAATGACAACTTATCCTCGCTCCCCACCTCGTTGCTATCTTTTTCGTGGCTAGCAGATTTAGCATTGCTAGCATCTTCGTCTTCGATGTTCCTCTCCGCCCCTATTGTCGATTTCTTCGATCCTTTCTTGGATGTCATTTCGCCCCCCTCTTATTTCACCAGATATCTTAAAGAATAGCGTAGTTTAACTTCTTTGGGGGATTTTTTAAATCAATTTGTCGCAGCTACTTTTCACGCAGCCATCTTGGATGGTGACCCGGAAGCGACCCCGAGAAATGGAGCAATTTAGGACATTTAATCAACAAATAATTGTACTGTAGATAATTAACATGGAACATTACACACAATTGATTATGCTCTTTTTATTCATATTATGATCGTATTTTTTTCTCATCAAAACATATACGGTGTTCAATATCATTCAAACAAGTTTAACGTAGTTCACAATTGTTGTGATGTATTCTTCTCTAAAAACTGACAACACTATTCCACATTGCAATGTCATTGAGTTGTAAGCTTCTTCAAAATGTTTCCTCTGTGTTTTTAAGCTTCACACATCATCATCATTTGAGTCACTTGCCTCAGAAATGCCTGATTTTGCAGCAACATGTATAACTTTATAAACAATTCACATCTGGATTAACAGAAAATATTGGAAACATTTGTAGTAAGCTATATTTAAAAGGTAACTACCACAGATAAGCTTGGGCGACAAACGCGTGAATGAAACAAAACTAAATTAAGGATAATGTTTTGATGAAGAAGAGTAGTGGTATGTCCATGATGGGACAGAAAATCTATGGCTTCACATGACAGCCCTTCTGTGGCTTTGGAGTATCGAACAGTGTGCAAAGGCGGAGCGGGGGTGACATAAAGACCCCCTCCTTTGTCCCCTCTGACCCCAGAACACACTCACACAATGACAGGCAGACAGATGGCATTTCTAATCTCTAAACACACCAATCAACCTGAAAACGTTTTTATCATTCAGCGCTGAGTTCACATTTATTTATTTATATTGCACAATGCTCTTCAGTCTCCAATAGTAAACCAAGACATATTTATTTATTGCAACAAATATATTGTTTTTTGTTGTCTGTCTGTACATTATTTCACAACACGCAGACAACATACCCTGTTGTTTCTATATTTATTTATTGTGAGATTGATAAAGATGAAACCCAGAGAAATTTCAGCCTTGCATTGTTTCCATTCTCTGCACTCACATATTTAAAATCTCCTCATCTCATCTCCTCTTCTCTTTCCCTCTTCTCTCCTCTTTCCTTCTTTCTTCTCTTCTCTATCCCCATGTCTCCCCTCTCATTGATGTGTCTCTTTCTTCCTCACTGTGTCTCCTCTGACCATGACACCCCCATTTCTTGAGTGGTTCATATTTTGGCTGTACATTTCTTTTCAATATGTATCATTTCCCCATAGTTTTGTGGTGTCCAGACTTTGTAACTCCTCCCCGAGCTCATAAAGCCTCTGGTATTCTACATGAATACATATCAATCATGTTCTGAAGGAGAAAAATAGTAAAACATTTTGCATCTTGAAAATTAGATACCCCAGCTTTGACATTGCATTTTCTAAGCAAGTCTTTTGAGTTCCCAACAAGAGGATGTTGTGCTAAAAATTAAATCTGATTACCCTAAAAATCTTTATCTGCTTTCAAAACTAAATTAAAATGCAAAAGCAAATGGGAAAATCAATCCATTCAGACTTACCATTTTGGCTCAAGCGCGTGGCAAGGCGTGTGGTTGACTCAGCGATGGCATGCGTCACAGCGCACTTGTCCCACTGCTGCTGATGGTAACCGCTCGAAGAGAAGGAGAAATCTACAACCTTTGTCTGCTTCACCAAAAAGGAACGTGGCATTTTAGGCAGTTTTAGTTCCGCTCCTGAAGAAGGTGATGAGGGTCTTGTATGAGGAGAAACAGTGAGACTTGTTGTAGTCAGACTGAGGAGACAGCTGAGCTAAGCACTCTAAATCTGCAAAAGGCTTTTATATGAGCTCTGTCCAAGTCTCAAAGATCAGCTGGTGTGGTTAGTGTTAATCCATCAAACATCCCCAGGGACACACATCAATTTAGCAGTGTCCGTCTGTGCACTTTCTCTCCCCCTGCACCCCTTTGCAGTCCCCTCGTCCCCAGAGAGGGCACGGGACAATGCTGTTGTGGAAGCAGAGTGTGTGGATGTACAGGGGGGCTCTGCTTGAACGATTTACTGGCTTACACTGTGTATTTTTGACTAACTAAAACATATATATAAATATGTATTTGTTCCCATCTAAATGTTTATCAGTGAGAATGTTTTCTTCTCCGGGATATTCTATCCCACAGTCTCACAGGTGTGGTACTATCAAGCTGTTGATCAGGCCACATGAATGCAGGTGTGTCGCAGGTTGGCCACAATAAAAGGACACTCTGAAATGGTCACTTTTACCACACAGACCAATGCCACACATGTTGCAAAATTTAAACTATTGAAAGTTTTTTCCAGGAACAAGTCAGTGTAACTTAAAGGGGTCCTGTTACGATTTTTGTTATTGTATTAGGAGTAAACTATAATATACTGTATGTAGCTCAGTGATTTATATTTAGTTTGTTAAAGAACACAAATTCAAGTAGAACGGCTTAGAAATAGAAAGAGGTCGATTTACTTTCTTTACTCTCCTTTAACTTAATTTCTTTATCATAAGTGCAGAGGCATTTTAGAGAATTTGGCAGCATCAGCCTGATTCAACTAGATATCTTGTAAGTTTCTAGTTTTGTTCAGTTTAGTAAGACATCAAAATCCTAAACAGTATGCCCTAAACAAAAATGCAAAAGTGTCAGCCCATCTCCAGATACACAGAGGCTAGGCAGATTTGTTTTTAAAACCGTCTTCTGTCTGTCAACACAATTGGATATACTGTACCTGGGGAAAAACCATCACAAGCAGACCCTCTATAATGAAAGAAAGGGGTTCAATTCCTGGCATGATGTAGAGTTTCAGGATGTTTGGTAGAGATGTCAATGCTGTAGGCAGAGGTGATCCAGGGAAGGACACGTGCACTTTAATCGAGTCAGCCTGCTGGAGTGCTATACGAGATCTGACCAGAACATAAGCTCCATGTGGGGGCTCATCCATCACTCTGTCTCTGTCGTGTCTCATGGGACAGCAGGACACCAGGAGGACACCAGGCTAGCGTGTTTGCCTTTTCACAAAGTTCATACTCTTAGAATTAGCTGCTTCATATTGACTTGTTTATCTATTATTGTTATTGGGTCAATATGATCACATTTTAAAGAGTTTAGTGTTTCACAGGCCAAAGCAAAACATTTTCAAGTTCAAATTAGTGTCATAAGTAAAGCTAACCAGAGGTAACTAACTTTTTTAGTTGTGAATTAGTAAACTTTGTGTTACTTAATGATAAATGCAGCACTTGAAAAAACGAGAATAAATTGAATAATAAAGAATTTCAGTTCAAATCTGGAATCAAAAGTAGGGCCTTGATTGACTTGTGCGGTCCTCTCCAGTTTCACTTTGCTGTTTGTAAAAAGACATTGACTGACCATAATTGCAACCAAAATACTTGTCATTAATAAACATATGTTGAAAAATGGAGAGGGGTCGAGAGAGCTCAGACAAGACGTGTTGTTGGGACAGGATATATAGAGGCTTCTGGGTAATTGGAGGTGTGGTCCAGGAGGTGAGCAAGGCGTGGTTTGCTGGCCCTGCTCCTGAATAGTAGTTAGTCATTATTAACTCTATTAATTAATGTTTTTGTTTGTTTTAGCAGGTTTTCTACATATAACCATAATTTTGTAATCAGAAGCTTTCAATCTGCAAATAATCACCTCCAAGACACTTACAAACAATTACTCAGGTTAGCTCCTCCTTGTATCGCTCTTTGCTCTCACTAATCAAACAAAACATATGTCCTTTTTTATTAATAATACGTAAGTTCTGCCTTTGCTGATAAAAAACATTGCTTATAGATTAATATAACTCCTTATGTTTATTGCAATGCTACAGCTTCAAGTAATATTATATACCCATCAGTCAAATGTTTTAGACTATGGGTTGTAGCCGTAATCTCCTGATCTGATATATATATATATATATATATATATATATATATATATATTATATATATGTATATATATATATATTTTAATAATCACAATTAAATACAGACAAGTGCATTAGGTTAGGTTTAGGACAATACAAGATTACGTAAACATGCATGAATCATTCTTATTAAAACTTTAAGTAAACTAATGATTAGGGAAGGTAGTTCTAACAAGGCTAAAAACTTTTAAAAATAGATTTTACATAGGTTTCCTTTAAAATAGCCTGAAAGTCAGATAGAACCATCTCATGGGACAAGTAAACTCACCATTGTAATTCAACAGTAGGCTACGGTTCAAGATCTCAATACGAGAATGGTCAGTTTGAATCATGTAAAATATAAGCCAGTAAAATATACTTTAGTTATTTTGTGAGTCACACATTTTTCCCCATCACTGCTTGACTAAGAGCATGTTCAGCATCTGCTGTGGAGCGAAAGGGCACAGCTGAATGCATCAGGTCACTGAAGGCTACAGATTTACAACGCTGTTACTGCTCTTCTATTTTACTAACAGCCACTCACCTTTATTAGTCATTTATTTGAGAAATTCAACAGACATGAATTTAATTATAGTCTGTGTGTTCTCCGAGGAGTACAATCCATCTGCCTATGAGGACAAGAAAGATCAAGTTTTTATATATATATATATATATATATATATATATATATATATATATATATATATATATATATATATATATATATATATTTGTACGTTTTGTATATCACAGCATTTTATAGGCAATAACATACAGTTTATAGAGCAAAATGCAAAAAAAAAAAAAGATACACTTGTTGAAAAGATTTTATAAATAGATTCAAACAATTTTTATTAAATTAAAAAAGTAGGTCTTATGCTTATGACTCTCCAGATAGCTGTTTAGCCCCAAGGACTTTTTCAAACTTTTATTATACATTTTCTGTGAAATCAAAGAGTTGGCGGTCACTGTTGAGTTCCATGTGTGCTGACCTTCTCCGTGCACACACACAAACGCACAAACACCAGTGAGGACCCCTTGCTGCCTGCTGTAGACCTCCTGCTACTCTGGGCCACACGCCCAGGTCACGTGCCACTCTTTGTCCTTTAGAAAAGAGTGCAGCTGCAGGATGGATCAGAAGCATGCCTGCTGCCAGTGAGGAAGCAGATGACGATGTGCTACAGACATGCTCATGCCTGTATTTTATCAAACTTAAATGCAAATGTTTTTTCTGTTAAGGTGTATTCTTGTTGTGAAGCACTTTGGTCATGGTTGTTTTAAAATGTGCCACATAAATAAAGTTGATTGAATTGAAAAGAGCATGTCAGACTCAAACATGTTTGCACAACGTCACTGCTTTTAGTGTCATGTAGTGAGAAATGAAGAACTGATTTGTAGCATATTTATTAAGCAAATAATTAAGCATTTGATAAATGGATTCACCAGCTCAAACTA
>CM076402.1:1718216-1745229 GCA_038363315.1 Mugilogobius chulae | reverse complement strand
TTGTATTTTGACATAATATTTATAAAATTCTCTTACAGTATTAATATTTTGTTATGTATTTTGAGATGAATTTAACCATGTCCTGTTATTTTAGTATGGTTCACAAGACTCATGTCTGCTCAAATAACAGTTAGTGGAAAAAAAAGTTTAAAACGTTGGGTGAAATTACAGAGGCTTGAATGCATTAGGGCAAGTGAGAAAAACATGTTTGCTGATGAAGTTAGGCAGATAAAAAAAAAATGCTACAAAGAGATCATATTTAAAAAAAGTAAATAAGTGATAGAAGATACTTTATTACAGACACTTTAAAATCGGAAAAAATGTGTTATTGTATGAGGAGATTTGACATTGCATTCGAGGAACATTGAATTTTTTTATCCCAAAAATAACATTTTTGAAATTATGAAAAATGTTGTTGTTCTTGAGAATTCTGAATAATAATTAATGCTCAAAATAATAACCAGACGTGATCGATCATTATTCGAGCTTTTGAATAATTTAAGATTGAATTGTTTCCAGTTAATAGAAACAGTTTTAACCATTTATGCTTGACAGAAAATCGTCCAATTGTTATGATTTGCAAAAAATTTTGTGATATATACTTTGTCATTAAAGACCATACCATACATTTGAGAATAGATCGGGAAGGAAAATTCAAGGGCCTTAACAAGATAGACTTTTGATGCATTCTTGGTGAACGGTGTTATGCTAGATACAAATGACGAATTTTATTATTTCAGCTTGTTGGAAGTTATTTTTTTGAAATATATGAAGAAAAAGATGAGTGCAATTTTAATAAAACAATTGAAATTGTTAAAATATGTTTGCACTGAAATTTTAAATATATATGTTGGAATGATTTTAAAACGCTTCTCTTTGCTAATGACATATTATATATTAAGGTGGATTTAAAATATTTTCAGAGCAATGAGGGTAATAAAGTTTCAAGAATGCAAAAATGTGTATCAATGATAAAATGTTATCTTGGTCTTTTGATGTAATTCCATCGTTGTTTTAGTGTGAAAGAATTGATTTTTAATAGGATTATATTATATAATATATTCATTGACATAGAGTGACAAATTATTTGCTAAGATTCAAAATAGAGCGCTACTTTTTGTCAACTTGTGTAAATTAAACATTTCTGTCCTTTTGTATTCAGTAAATAAAGTAATGATCTCTTTTCATGCTTTAATTTGTTTAGATGAGCTATGTGCATTTTTTTGAGCAAATAATGCAGATGTTGGATTTGATATTGATGGAATGTTTTGTTATTTTCAACCGATATATGTAACATGCAAGTAAACAGTATAAAAGTTTATATGTAGTTTTCTTCTGATTTAAATAGTGTAGATATAATATTGATGAACGGTTAGAGGCATTATTAGTTATTTATTGGTATTATATAATTTAAATTCTCTAAGTCTATGCTAAGGTAAAATTAATGATTTACGTAAAAATATAGGTATTATGTTAAGTATTGTCACTAGCTTTAAAGTTAGATATAGTTTAAGCTTATAGAATTTTAACGGAAATTATTCAATCAAAGCAAGTAAAAGAGCAGATGCACAGATCTTACTCAAGTGAGTTGAGTTGTTTGAACATTTCTTTGATTATATTAACTTTTAGATTAAACTTTTCCTTAAATAAGTTTTTACAGCTCAAGCTTGGGCGATCTACTGGAAAATTGGATTTATGGTTGTCCACACAATAATAGGTGTGGTGGTTCAGTGGATAGAATAAATTAAGACATGCAAGTTACATAGTTCATACTCGAGTGCAAAAAACAATAACCATAGTTTAAGAAATGGCAATGGCACTGAAACTGTTTGGTATATATTTTTTACATAAAATACTTCATGTTTAAACTAAAAGTTCATACATCTCAAAAATATGATAAAAGGCAAATGCACAGAAAATCATTGATAAATATCTCAATATAAAAAGATTTGGAACAACAACGTTTCCATTATATGGAACCTCCTTGCTAATGCTAATAAATAGGTTGCATAGCGCAGGTGCCTACACTGAGAGAAGTGCCAGCACGGGGATATCGAACATAACTTATGATGGTGGAATATTGCGAGTCGAGGACATTGATTGGACCACAGAAGTGTCCAATTGTATTTATGGAATAGAGGATTTGTATTTAATATGTATTTCCGGAAGTGGAATGATGTCATGAGCAGTGCAAGGAATTTAGTTACAGTGATTGTTCAAGTAATTACTTAATATTCTAAATTTAAACTACCGTCATGAAGCAAGTATTTCATATAAAATATTGAGATTTACTAAATAGTTGTGGTTATCTTGCGTTTATGTTTGTGCGCCATAAGCGCAATTTATTCTTAAGTGAGAGGAGGTTTGCTAAGTGGTTTACGTAGCTTAGACTTTTTTGTCTCTCGATTTCTTCTCAAAACGGGGACTAAGGTTCAACATTGCTCGGTGTTCTATTTTATCTAAACTTGGCTAGCTACTTTCATTTTGTTTTTCATCTTGAGTGGACGTGTGTATTGAAGTTAGCAGCTAAATCCTAGCCAAACATTTAGTCTTATAAGCTTGCCTAGCATTAGTTGTCGTTTGTTCAAACAAAAATATCAACTTTAGATAGTTTAATGATGATCTGAATAAAGAGTTCAGTTAGATTATTCGTATATCTAATAATTATCATTGTAACCAGTGCGAATATTTAAGCAAAATTACTGGATAGGTTGACGTAAAAGTACATGATTTAGGTGTTAGAAACCATTTCTTTAGCTTTCAGGTGGACTTTATATTTAGTAAAAGAAATTTTATTTTTTTATGGCATATGTAGAGATTTGTGTTGATTATAGCATAGGATTTAAATTTGGGCTTGATTTAATTTATATATATAATAATAATATATAATATATAAAATATATTATATAAATATATATATTATAAATAAATATAGTATATATTGTATATATATTAATAAAACTAATCTAATAATTATATGTATATATAATATAATATAATAAATATATAATATTATGTAATAAATGTATATTAATAATGTATAAATATAAATATATAATAAAATGTTATATATATTATGTATAATATATATATAATTATATATATAAATATAATATAATATATATAAATGATATAATATATAATGTATAAATATGTTGTTGAGTTCATTTTTATAAGCATGTATGGAGAGGCAATGGATTAAAATTTCATGTAAAGATGTTTTAACAGACATGTTGATAACAACTTAAGCTACAGAACATATACAATTCAGAAGAATAATTACTATAGTTTGTGAGGAATGTTAGTAAATATGCGTCATTTGCATTTGTATTTTGATTAGTTTTGATAAACGTGCCCGCTTAATTGAATATAATAAATAGTTAAGGATAGTCAATTAAATTGAAAGTAATTCTTAATCTAAGCTTAGCTTCATAGCTGTTTTCTTTTCCTGATAGATTTATTTAAATTAAATGCATTCACAAAAACACGTTTAACATCATTATTCTACATGTTAAGATTGGCATGATAAAATATTCTGTAAGCAAAAAAACAACTAGGGATATAGCACATTAGTACATAATACTAACTATATTCAATTACAAAAACTGGTAGTTTCTTTGTTCGTAGGTTATAAATGATGACTTATGGGCTCATCAATCAATACCAAGTCCAAATATTATAATAATATGTTATAAAAATGTATAATATAGGTGAAGTACATATAGTCCTTTACACTAAACCAATATATGCACATTCCATTTGAAATTTTAGTGTTTTGGTAAGATCAAAATGTCTTGTGTCAAGTTTTGTGCTTACCCTATTTAATTCACTGGAGCAAGTGTTGATAAATGAGGAAACTGTATAATATAAATAATTTAATGTATACGTTAATATAAAAAGTGGCTGGTAGAAGGTATATAGTTAATGATTAACAATCATTCAGCAAATGAATTTAGTGCAGTTTTCTTCTCATTTTGCTTAATGTGAAATTGTCTTGGATTTGTTTTAATACTCTTTTTATTAACTAAGTAATATTTAACCAGTGTCCTTTCTATGTTTTCTTGCGCAGGGCAATCGATCGCTCGTACAGCAGAGGGACACAGCCCAGGCAGAGGAAGCAGTTCGAAAAGTCCGAGTTGGATATTAGTGTAGCTAGGATTTTTTCTGTGGAACGTGAAAAATCAGCAGGCGACAAAGTCTGTGAAACTGACGGAAGACATGAAAAGAGAGAGTATGTCAGCTTCATAAGACATTTGAAAGTTATTTGATGATGCAAGAAAATCGTGATGTGTGAATAAATGTGTCATGTTTTAGGTTTAAATTAATTAGATTGGTTTTAACTTTTTTTTCATTGTCTTGAGGAAAAATGCAGTTTGATGATTCAACTAAGAATGGCAACAGAAGAAACATACGTTAATACTGCTGCTAGAGTTAAGGTTTAATTTTTACAACATAGGGGATACAAAAATATAAATCCAAAATTGAATAGCTCAATTTTATGGATTAATTTTGGAAGACCAAATTTTTCTCCAGACTTCAAAAATCTTGTGATTTTTAGCAAAAATGTATAATCTGTAATTATCAAGGATTATGTTCCCAAACACTGAATTCCTATATACAGTAGTTTGTTGGTATATAATTTATAACTCGTAGAAAATGAATTAGCTTTTGTTCCCAATTGCAATACTACACAGTAATGGAGTTTGAGAGATTTATTACAAATGAATAAAAATCTTGTGACTTTTGGTAGAGACATTCCAGACTTGGATCTGGGTATTATAAGATTTTCGAATAAAAAAGAATGTTTGTATATTAATAGTTTTTATCTGGTAAATAAAACGATGATTACATTTGTTTGTAAGTACAGATAATTCTTTGCGTTTATACAATAAATTAAATCATCTCCTTTCATTTAATATATTTTGTTACTGATATTATTGGATGAAATTAATCCCCATAGTCTGTTCTATTTAAGTAATAGTATTGTTAACAAGCTTCATGTTCGCTCCTAAGTTTGTGGAAAAAGTTTAAAACACGTGATGGTTGAACAATATCGCGGCTTAGAATGATTAGGACAAGTTGGGAAAACAATGTGGACTGATGAGAGTATACTCGTGCGTAAAAACATGCTACAAAGAGCTTTTTACAATAAAAAGTATGTGATAGAAGTACTTGTTTAAGAAGAGCTTTAAAATAGGAAAATGTGTTTTGTAATGGGAGATTGCCTTAGATTGCGACGAAAAGTATGAAATATTAAAAATTTTACTATAAGAAAAATACACACTTATTTGAAAATATATGAAAATGTTTTGTTGTTATTGATTACTGAATATTTACCTGCTCAATACATTAAAAAAAGCGACGTGACTCGATCAAATTATTCAGAACTTATTTTCGAATATTAAGATTGTTTTTTTCCAGTTATTTGAACAGCAGATTTTAACACATTTATGTTGAAACTGACAGGAATGTCAAATATTGTTATCGAAGGATTATGACAAAAAATTATTGTGATACTAATTTGTCAAATATGCCCAGCATAATTTGAGATACAGATCAGGGAGGAAATTTGGGGCCATACAAGACTAAGACTTTTTGGCTGCCCTCAATTATGGTGAAGGAATTATGTGATAACTAGTGAGGTTAGTTTGAGTAATATCCCAAATGAACCCTCATGTTGTAAATTCTACAGAAAACTGGGATATTTTGATGGGCGAGTTGGCTTTTACCTTTTTGATATTAGAAAAACAGTGGGGCAAAGAATTACAAAATGAAAGAAATTTGATTAATTTCACGTTGTTGGAAGTTGTTTTATTATCTTGGAAATTACTATGACAAGATGCAGTGTATCTATAAGCATTGAAATTGTTAACAATACTTGTTTGACTGAAATATAAAGGGTCTAGGCGAAAAGAAAAAAAAAAAATAGATATGTGTGATTTAATGAGAATATTTACCACATGTGTGTGAACTGAAGCTGCCTGTCTTTATTCAAGTGTCCTTATAGTTTTATTTAAATAATTACATATATTTGTTGGATCAGTGTGTTTAAAACAAGCTTCACTTTGATATGACTAATACATAATATATACTTCAAGGTGGACTTACGAATCTTTTCCAGAAGACATAGAGGGTAGAATAAGTTTCAAGAATGAGAAAAAAATGTGTTCAAAATTCATAAATGTTTACTATGATTATTTGGGGTATATTGCAAATCGTTGGTTTTTGATGTGAAAGATTGCCTTTTAAATAGTTAATATTATAAATCAACTATTATATCTGACATCAGAAACTGAAGAGTTATTATGCTCAAGCATTTCCAAAATGAGCTAATTTATATTGTAAACTTGTGGTAATACACATTCTGTTTTTGTATTTTAGTAAATAAAGTTATGGTCTTTTCTGATTTATTTGTTTAGATAAGCTAATAGTGCTAACTTTTGTAATGGACATGTTGCAGATGTTGGAATAATATGTTGGACACTAGTTATTGTATAATTTCAACGATATTGACTAAAAATGCAAGTAAAGTCAAACGTTTTACTGTTAAGTACTTTCTCTGATTTTAATAAGTGTAGCTATATAAATTGAATGACACGTTAGATGCATTGCTTAGTTATATTATAAGATTATATATTTTTTTAACTTAGTTAATGGCTAAAGGGTAAACTAATGATTTACCAGTAAACTATGGTATAATGGTTAAGTATTGTAACCTAGCTTTAAGTTAGTTATAGCTTTAGCTTAGACTTATTACGGAAATTGAAATTCAATCAAAGAAAGTAAAAGAGGCAGATGCACCAAACAAAAGTTAATCAAGGGGGAAAAGTTGTTTTGAAAATTTCACTTTGATTAAAATTAATTTATCAGCTTTTGTCTCGACAATTGCCTTTTACCGTTTTCATAGGTGTTTTTTTTACAGCTCAGCTTGGGCTGTTCGACTGGCATATAGATCTATAATTGCGGTTGGTTCCCTACACATGAATAAAGAATGCTGGTGTTTGTGTAGGCATATAGCACATGCATAGTTATGTTTAATGTCAGAGTAGCGACCAAAACTAAACATGTCTAAAAGTTAGAAACAATGGCAGGAAAACATGTTTGGAAATTTCTTTTTTTCCAAAAATAATTCTGTTTTCCTAAAGTAAAAGCATGACCTCAAATTGATAAAATAAGAATGGCAAAAATCTATGATCATTCTCCAGCAAAGATATTTGGAACGCGCAAAAACCGATATTCAACATATATATGGACCTCACTTGCTAATAGATACTTAGAGCGTCATTACAGGATGCCTAATGAGGAGCGTGGCAGAGAGGGTTCGACTCACAACTTTCGATGGTGGATATTGCGAGTCGAGGACTTCCAGAATAAATTGGCCAGAGTGTCAGTGGTATTATGGATCGAAAGTTTTTCTATAATGTTATTTTTTCCGAAAGTGCAATGATGTCATGCGATGCGGTCTTTAGTTAAAGTGATTGTCCCGATATTAACTTAATATTAATAAACATTTAACTCGTTGTTGCAAAAAAAGAAGTTTTCATGTAATATTGAATTTTAATGTATGGGGTTTTTGTGTATATGTTTTGTGCGATGAGCATATTATTCTTACTAGTGAAAAAGGCGGAGCTTTTGCTAACGTGGTTTAAAAGATTAGTTTTTGTCCTCTTCGCTTTTATTCAAGTTAACTCAACTAACTGTAGTCTATATTTCTCCTAACACTTGGTAGCTACATTATATTTTGTTTTTCATTTGGAGTGACGTGTGTATTGCAAGTTAGCCAAGCTAAAATCCCTAGCCAAACATTTAGCTTAGTGCTAGCATTAGTTTCGTTGTCCAAAAAATTCACTTTAGCTAGTTATGTGTCTTGATAAAAAGTTCAAGTTAAGATTTTGTTTCTAATATTAATCAATTGTACAGGACTGCGAATATTTACAGCAATTACTGGAGGTATGACAGTAAAGGTAAACATGATTTGGTGTTGAAACCTTTCTCACGCTTTCAGGTGAGACTTTTATTTAGCTACAGCTTTATATGGCATCTGCAGAGGTTTGTGGATTACTAGATCAAGGATTTAAATTTGGACTTGATTTAAATTGTTTTTTTTATTATATTATTTGATTGAGTTCACATTTTAGCATGTCTGGGAGACAATGGATACAAAATTTACCTGTAGCTGTTTTAAAGACATGTTTGTACACATCTAAGCTACAGAATCATAACTTTTCAGAAGTATTTTATAGTTTGTGAAGGAATGATGGTATTGCGTCCTTTGAATTTGCCATTTATTCAGTTTTGACTAACGTGCAGCCTTACTTGAAATATAATCATGTTTTTCGGATAGTAGCTTAATTGAAAGTAACTTCCTAATCTCAAAGCTTAGCTTCCTGCTGTTTTCTTTTCCTGTAGCTTTATTTTAATATACATAGCATGTACATGAGTTTAACATACATTATTCTACATGTTAAGTTGATGACAAATATTTTCTGTAGCAACAAACAAAACATAGGAAATATGACAATATTAGTCCAATCAATTACTCAAACATATATTACATTAACAAACTGGTGTTTCCCTTTTGTTGGGTTTTAAATGCATGACTATGGGCCTCATCATCAATCCAAGTGCTAAATTATTATAAACTAATATATTTATGTATATGTTAATATAAGTGAAAGATCCACATATAATCTCTTCACTAAACCAATATAATGCACCATCTCAAATTTGACATTGTTAGTGTCTGTGTAAGATCAAAATGTCACTTGTGTCAGCTTTTGCTGCCTTAACCTATTTTTACTGGAGCAAGTGCTTGATAAAAATGAGGCCTGATTATAAAAATTAATTAAAATGGTTACGTTCATATAAAAAGTATGATAGAAGTAGACAGGCAATATAGCTTTATTCTAATCCTTAGCAAATGAATTTAAGTGAGTTTTTTTCCTTTTTTGTTATGTGATTGTCTTGGATTATTATTATACTCTTTTATATATTTAAAGTAGATTTTAACGGCATTGTATTTTTCATGTTTCTTGCGAGATGCCATACAGGCTCGCTCAGTACAGCAGAGGGAACACAAGCCAGGCCAAGAGGAACAGAATCGAAACGTCCGAGTTATGGTCATCTAACTGTAAGCTAGGATTTTTTCTGTGGAAGTAGAAAATCAGAGACAGGGCAGCTGTGACTGTGAAACATGAAAAGGGAGAAGAAGTAATGTAGCTTCTAAGACATTTGAAAGTTATTTAATGTGGCAAGAAAAATAGTGGATGTGGGATCAATGTGTTCATGTTTTTAGGTTTAATGAAATATAAGATATGGTTTTAACTTTATTTTTCATTGTTGAGCACAAAATGCAGTTTTGATGTTCAAACTAGAATGGCTGAAGACCACATACAAGGTTAATAACTGATATGGATTAGGTTTACAGTTTAATTTTAACAAAACAATAAGAGGGATACAAAATCACACAAATTGATAGAAAATCAAAATATTTATGGAATGTAATTTTTGGAAGAACACAATTTTACTACTTAGACTATTCCAAAACTCTTGTGATTTTAGGGCAAAAACTGTTAATACTGTAACATAGATGGTTCCCAACCTTTTTTTCTATGTAAGGACCGGTAATCCAAATTTCTTTTAAGGGACCGTCCCGAGGTTGCCGTAGCCGATAACAACAATTTAAAATGCATAACTTATTAGTTGTATTCTTTTTAGCTGCTTATTGATACATTTGCTGTTAATAGGAATTAGTGGCACTAATAATTGCAATGTACAGAATGGAAGTAGTAATAACTAAAAAAAAAAATAAAAAAATATTGAAGATCTCTGGGACGTAGCCAATGCCGACAGGACCGTTTGCCCCGGACCGTGTTGTGGTCTAATTGCAACTGACTAGTATAAAAATTAATATAACCAGACAAACTACTGTATAGGAATGTCATGGTTTATAGGAACATAGTCCTGGAAAATGTACAGCAGGGGTCCCCAACCACCGGTCCGGGGCCCAAAACCGGTCCGCGGCCATTGGCTACCGGGCCCAGAGGATTCTCAATATTTTTTTATTTTTATTTTATAGTCTATCACTACTTCCATGTGCTTACATTGGCAATATAGTGCCACTTAATCCTATTAACAGCAAATGTATGCAATAAGCGAGCTAAAAGAATACACAATAATTGGTTGTATGCATTTTAAATTGTTGTTATCGGCGCTACGCAACCTCGACCGGTCCCTGGAAAAGAAATTTGTGACTTTACCGGTCCTTACAAGAAAAAAGGTTGGGGACCACTGATGTACAGGATTAACAGTTTTTTGCTAAAAATCACAAGATGTTTTGAAGTCTGAAGAAAATTTGGGTTCTTCCAAAATTACATCCATTAAAATTGTGATTTCTATTCAATTTTGGATGATTTTGTAGCCCTCTAGTTGTTTGTAAAATTAAACTGTAACCTAGCCAGCAGTATTAACTGTATGTGGTTCTTCATTGCATTCTAGTTGAACATCAAACTGCATTTTGTTGCTCAATACTAATGAAATAAAGTTAAAACCAATCTAATTTCATTTTAAACCTAAAACATGACACATTTATCCCACATCACTATTTTTCTTGCACATGAAATAACTTTCAAATGTCTTATGAAGCTGACATACTTCTTCTCCCTTTTCATGTTTTCGCAGGTTTCACAGACTTTGCGGCCTGCCTGATTTTCACGTTCCACAGAAAAGAGATCCTAGCTGACACTAGAGATCCAAACTCGGGACGTTTCGGATCTGCTTCCTCTTGGCCTGGGCTTGTGTCCCTCTGCTGTTACTGAGCGGAGTCCTGTATGTGCATCTGCGCAAGAAACATTGAGAAAAGACAATGGTTAAAATTACTTTAGATAATAAAAGAGTATAAAATAATCCAAGACAATTCACATTAGGCAAAAGGGAGAAAAAAGGCACTTAAATTCATTTTGCTGAAGGATTTAGACATAAGCTAGTATGGCCTTTGTCTTACTTCAGTCATACTTTTTATATGAACGTATACATTTTAATTTAATTTTATACAGGGCCTCATTTATCAAGCACTTGCTCCAGTAAAAAATAGGTTAAGGCGAGCAAAAGCTTGACACAAGTGACTTTTGGTCTTACACAGACACTAAAATGTCAAATTTGAGATGGTGCATATATTGGTTTAGTGGAAGAGATTATATGTGGATCTTCACTTATATTATACATATACATATATACTGTCTATTAGTTTATAATAATTTAGAACTTGGATTGATTGATGAGGCCCATAGTCATGCATTTATGAACCTACTGTAACAAAAGGAAACACCAGTTTGTTAATGTAATATATGTTTGAGTATTGATTGGACTAATGTTGTCATATTTCCTATGTTGTGTTGTTGCTTACAGAAATATTTGTTCATGCCAACTTAACATGTAGAATAATGTATGTTAAACTGTTTTTGTGTAATGCAGTGTTATATTTAAAATAAAGCTACAGGAAAAGAAAACAGCAGGAAGCTAAGCTTGAGATTAGGAAGTGTTACTTTCAATTTAAGCACTAACCTTAAAACATGATTATATTTCAAGTAAGGCTGCACGTTTAGTCAAAACGAAATGGCAAATTCAAAGGACGCAATTACCATCATTTCCTTCACAAACTATAAAATATCTTCTGAAAGTTATGAGTTCTGTAGCTTAGATGTGTACAAACATGTCTTAAAACAGCTTACATGGAAATGTTGTATCCATTTGTCTCCCAGACATGCTTAAAATGTGAACTCAACATATTAAAAAAAACAATTTAAATCAAGTCCAAATTTAAATCCTGATGCTAGTAATCACAAACCTCTGCAGATGCCATATAAAGTCTGTAGCTAGATACAAGTCTCACCTGAAAGCTGTGAGAAAGTGCTTCAACACCAAATCATGTTTACCTTTACTGTCATACCTCCAGTCATTTGCTGTAAATATTCGCAGCCTGGTACAATGTGATTAATATTTAGAAACAAAATCTTTAACTTGAACTTTTTATCAAGACACATAACTAGCTAAAGTTGAATTTTTGGTTGGACAACGACAACTAATGCTAGCAGCTAATGCTAAATGTTTGGCTAGGGATTTTAGCTTGGCTAACTTGCAATACACACGTCACTCCAATGAAAAACAAAATGATAATGTAGCTACCAAGTGTGTAGGAGAAATAGAGGACACCAGTAGTGTAGTTGAACTTGCCGTTGGAAGAAAGCGAGAGACAAACAAGTCAAGCTACAACCACGTAGCAAACCTCCGCTTCACGTAAGAATTAAATGCGCATGCGCACAAACATAAACGCAAAAACCCAACTATTTAGTAAATTCCAATATTTTTACATGAAAACTTGCGGCAAGAGCGGAGTTTAAATGTTTAGTAATATTAAGTAAACGTGGACAATCACTGTTAACTAAAGCCTGCACTGCGCATGACATCATTGCACTTTCGGAAAATAACATATAAATACAACCTCGATCCATAATACATGGACACCGTGGCCAATCGGTAATGTCCTCGGACTCGCAATATCCACCATCGATAAGTTGTGAGTTCGATACCCCGCCTGCACGCTCTCAGTGTAGGCAGCCTGGCTAATGCAACGCCTAAGTAGCATTAGCAAGGTGAGGGTCCATTGATAATGTGGAATATCGGTGGGTCCAATATCTTTTGGCTGGAGAATGATCAATGATTTTTGCGGCATTGCTCTTTTATCAATTTTGAGATGCATGAACTTTTTAGTAAAACAGAAGTTATTTTATTGGAAAAAAGAATATCCAAACATGTTTTCCGTGCCATTGTCTAGCTTTAGACATGTTTAGTGTTTGGTTTGCACTCTGACATGGTAAACTATGTAACTATGCATGTGCTATTTTATTCCTACCACGAACCACCAGCATCCTTTATTCATTTGTGTGGGAACAACGCAATATAGATCCAAGTTGTGGCCAGTAGGAGGCGCCCAAGCTGAGCTGTAAAAAAACTATGGAAGTGTGAAAAGGTAAGTCGATAAAGTGAATTATTTAATCAAAGGAAATGTTCAAACAACTTCAACATTCACTTGAGTAAGATTTCTGTGGTGCATCTGCTTCTTTTACTTTGCTTTGATTGAATTCAATTTTCCGTTAATAAGTCTAAAGCTAAAGCTATAGCTAACTTTAAAGCTAGGTTGACAATACTTAACATTATACCTATATTTTACGGTAAATCATTAGTTTTACCCTTTAGCCATAGACTTAGAGTTAATAAATAATAACCAATATAACTAATGTAATGCCTCTAACCGTGTCATCAATTTATTATAGCTACACTTTATTTAAAATCAGAGAAAGACTTAACAGTATAAACGTTGAACTGTTACTTTGCATTGTTAGCAATGATCTGTTGAAGATAACAAAACTAGTGTCCACATTATTATCCAGAATCTGCATTATTTGCCAACAAAGAGCACTATTAGCTCATTCTAAACAAATTAAAGTCAGAAAGAGCCATAACTTTATTTACTAATACAAAAGACAGAAATGTGAATTTACACAAGTTTGACAAAAAGTAGCTCTATTTGGAAATGCTTGAGCAAATAATCTGTCACTTCTTGATGTCAGATGAAATATGTTGATATAATATAACCTATTTAAAAAGGCAATTCTTTCACATCAAAAACAACGAGGCAATATACCCAAAAGACAAGATAACATTTTGGATCATTGAACACATTTTTGCATTTCTTGAAACTTATGCTGCCCTCATTTGCTCTGGAAAAGATTGTAAAGTCCACCTGTGAAGTGGTAATTATATATAGGTCATAGCAAAGGGAAGCTTGTTTTAAAACACACTGTATCTCAACAAATATATGTAATGTAATTCAGTGCATTCAGTGCAAACAAGTATTTTAACAATTTTCAATGCTTATAAGATTGCACTGCATCTTTGTCTGTCATATATTTTTCCAGATAATAAATAACTTTCCAACAAGTGAAAATAATTAAATTTCTTCATTTGTAATTCTTTTGCCACTGTTTTCGAATATCAAAAGGTTAAAGCAACTCGGCCATCAAAATTATTTCCAGTTTCCGGTAGTAATTACAACATGAGGGGGTTTTCATTTGGTATACTCACTTGACTACTCACAGTATCTACCATAATTCCTTCACCAAATGAGGGCAGCAAAGTCTAGTCTTGTTAGGGGGCCCCTGAAGTTTTCCTTCCCGATCTGTATCGCAAATGTAGGGCTGGGCGATATTGACAAATATTAGTATCACAATAATTTTTTGGCAAATCTCGATAACGATATTTGGACGATTTCTGTCAGTTCAACATAAATGTGTTAAAATCTGTGTTCAAATTAACTGGAAAAACAACAATCTTAAATATTCTAATAAGCTTCTGAAAATTGATCGAGTCACGTCGTGTTAATTGTGATTTGAGCAGTAAATTTATTCAGAATCTCAAGAACAACAAACATGTTTTCATAATTTCAAATGAGTGTGTATTTTTCTTTAAGTAAAATTGATATTTCATACTTGTTCTGTCGGCAATCAAGTGCAATCTCCCATTACAAAACACATTTTCCGATTTTAAAGTGTCTGTAAGAAAGTATCTCTCATCACTTATTTACTTTTTATTGTAAAATGATCTCTTTT
Organism: Mugilogobius chulae; assembly: GCA_038363315.1. Taxonomy (NCBI): domain Eukaryota; kingdom Metazoa; phylum Chordata; class Actinopteri; order Gobiiformes; family Gobiidae; genus Mugilogobius; species Mugilogobius chulae. The sequence continues at coordinate 1,730,563 of CM076402.1, read as the reverse complement.
GTAGCATGTTTTTTACTGCACGATATACTCTCATCAGTCACATGTTTTGCTCACTTGCCTAATGCATTCTAAGCCTCTGAATTGTTCACCACGACGTGTTTAAGCTTTTTTTTCCACAACTGTTAGGAGCGAGACATGGAGCTTGGTGAACAAACATTACTAAATAGAGACAGGACATTGGGGATTAATTTTCATCTCAATAGATACATTAACAAAATATTTAAACTGGAAGGAGATTGATTTTAAGATATTGTATTGCAAAAATATCAAGCATAGCCCTTTTAAGATCTGGACTACAAACAAATGTAATCACTTTTTTATATACCAGAGAAAATGACATTAATATAACAACATTTCTTTGTATGTCTTAAAAGTCTTATAGATACCAGATCCAAGCTGAATGTCTCACCCAAAGTGCACAAGATTTTAGTTCATTTGTAATAATCTCCAAACTCCATTACTGGTTGTAGATTGCAATTTGGGGACAAAATGTCTAATTGCATTTTTCTGACGAGTATAAAATTACTATGACCAGACAAACTACTGTAATAGGAATGTCATGTGTTTGGGAACATAAGTCCTGGATAATGTACAGGATTAACAGTTTTTTGCTAAAAATCACAAGATGTTTTGAAGTCTGAAGAAAATTTGGGTTCTTCCAAATTGCATCCATTAAAATTGTGATTTCTATTCAATTTTGAATGATTTTGTAGCCCTCTAGTTGTTTGTAAAATTTAAACTGTAACCTAGCCAGCAGGTATTAACTGTATGTGGTTCTTCATTGCCATTCTAGTTGAACATCAAACTGCATTTTGTTGCTCAATACTAATGAAAATAAAGTTAAAACCAATCTAATTTAATTTTAAACCTAAAAACATGACACATTTATCACACATCACTATTTTTCTTGCACATCAAATAACCTTCAAATGTCTTATGAAGCTGACATACTTCTCTCTTTTTCATGTTTTCGCAGGTTTCACAGACTTTGCGGCCTGCCTGATTTTCACGTTCCACAGAAAAGAGATCCTAGCTGACATAGAGATCCAAACTCGGGACGTTTCGGATACTGCTTCCTCTTGGCCTGGGCTTGTGTCCCTCTGCTGTTACTGAGCGGAGTCCTGTATGTGCATCTGCGCAAGAAACATTGAGAAAAGACACTGGTTAAAATTACTTTAGATAATAAAAGAGTATAAAACGAATCCAAGACAATTCACATTAGGCAAAAGGGAGAAAAAACGGCACTTAAATTCATTTTGCTGAAGGATTTAGACATAAGCTAGTATAGGCCTTTGTCTTACTTCAGTCCTACTTTTTATATGAACGTATACATTTAATTTAATTTTATACAGGGCCTCATTTATCAAGCACTTGCTCCAGTGAAAAATAGGTTAAGGCGAGCAAAAGCTTGACACAAGTGACATTTTGATCTTACACAGACACTAAAAATGTCAAATTTGAGATGGTGCATATATTGGTTTAGTGGAAGAGATTATATGTGGATCTTTCACTTATATTATACATATACATATATATTAGTTTATAATAATTTAGCACTTGGATTGATTGATGAGGCCCATAGTCATGCATTTATGAACCTACTGTAACAAAAGGAAACACCAGTTTGTTAATGTAATATATGTTTGAGTATTGATTGGACTAATGTTGTCATATTTCCTATGTTGTGTTGTTGCTTACAGGAATATTTGTTCATGCCAACTTAACATGTAGAATAATGTATGTTAAACTGTTTTTGTGTAATGCAGTGTTATATTTAAAATAAAGCTACAGGAAAAGAAAACAGCAGGAAGCTAAGCTTGAGATTAGGAAGTGTTACTTTCAATTTAAGCACTATCCTTAAAACATGATTATATTTCAAGTAAGGCTGCACGTTTAGTCAAAACTGAATCGAAATGGCAAATTCAAAGGACGCAATTACCATCATTTCCTTCACAAACTATAAAATATCTTCTGAAGTTTAGTTCTGTAGCTTAGATGTGTACAAACATGTCTTAAAACAGCTTACATGGAAATGTTGTATCCATTTGTCTCCCAGACATGCTTAAAATGTGAACTCAACATATATATATAAAATATAATTTAAATCAAGTCCAAATTTAAATCCTGATGCTAGTAATCACAGACCTCTGCAGATGCCATATAAAGTCTGTAGCTAAATAAAGTCTCACCTGAAAGCTGTGAGAAAGTGTTCAACACCAAATCATGTTTACCTTTACTGTCATACCTCCAGTAATTTGCTGTAAATATTCGCAGCCTGGTACAATGTGATTAATATTTAGAAACAAAATCTTTAACTTGAACTTTTTATCAAGACACATAACTAGCTAAAGTTGAATTTTTGGTTGGACAACGACAACTAATGCTAGCAGCTAATGCTAAATGTTTGGCTAGGGATTTTAGCTTGGCTAACTTGCAAAACACACGTCACTCCAGATGAAAAACAAAATGATAATGTAGCTACCAAGTGTGTAGAAGAAATAGAGGACACCAGCAAGTGTAGTTGAACTTGTCCCGTTTGTGAGAAGAAAGCGAGAGACAAAACAAGTCAAGCTACATAAACCACGTAGCAAACCTCCGCTTCACTGTAAGAATTAAATGCGCATGCGCACAAACATAAACGCAAAAACCCAACTATTTAGTAAATTCCAATATTTTTAGATGAAAACTTGCGGCAATGAGCGGAGTTTAAATGTTTAGTAATATTAAGTAAACGTGGACAATCACTGTTAACTAAAGGCCTGCACTGCGCATGACATCATTGCACTTTCGGAAAATAACATATAAATACAACCTCGATCCATAATACAATTGGACACCGTGGCCAATCGGTAATGTCCTCGGACTCGCAATATCCACCATCGATAAGTTGTGAGTTCGATACCCCGCCTGCACGCTCTCAGTGTAGGCAGCCTGGCTAATGCAACGCCTAAGTAGCATTAGCAAGGTGAGGGTCCATTGATAATGTGGAATATCGGTGGGTCCAATATCTTTTGGATTGAGAATGATCAATGATTTTTGCGGCATTGCTCTTTTATCAATTTTGAGATGCATGAACTTTTTAGTAAAACAGAAGTTATTTTATTGGAAAAAAGAATATCCAAACATGTTTTCAGTGCCATTGCCATGTCTTTAAACATGTTTAGTGTTTGGTTTGCACTCTGACATGGTAAACTATGTAACTATGCATGTGCTATTTTATTTCGACCACGAACCACCAGCATCCTTTATTCATTTGTGTGGGAACAACGCAATATAGATCCAAGTTGTGGCCAGTAGGAGGCGCCCAAGCTGAGCTGTAAAAACTATGGAAGTGTGAAAAGGTAAGTCGATAAAGTGAATTATTTAATCAAAGGAAATGTTCAAACAACTTCAACCTTCACTTGAGTAAGATTTCTGTGGTGCATCTGCTTCTTTTACTTTGCTTTGATTGAATTCAATTTTCCGTTAATAAGTCTAAAGCTAAAGCTATAGCTAACTTTAAAGCTAGGTTGACAATACTTAACATTATACCTATATTTTACGGTAAATCATTAGTTTTACCCTTTAGCCATAGACTTAGAGTAATAAATAATAACCAATATAACTAATGTAATGCCTCTAACCGTGTCATCAATTTATTATAGCTACACTTTATTTAAAATCAGAGAAAGACTTAACAGTATAAACGTTGAACTGTTACTTTGCATTGTTAGCAATGATCTGTTGAAGATAACAAAACTAGTGTCCACATTATATCCAGACATCTGCATTATTTGCCAACAAAAGAGCACTATTAGCTCATTCTAAACAAATTAAAGTCAGAAAGAGCCATAACTTTATTTACTAATACAAAAGACAGAAATGTGAATTTACACAAGTTTGACAAAAAGTAGCTCTATTTGGAAATGCTTGAGCAAATAATCTGTCACTTCTTGATGTCAGATGAAATATGTTGATATAATATAACCTATTTAAAAAGGCAATTCTTTCACATCAAAACAACGAGGCAATATACCAAAAGACAAGATAACATTTTGGATCATTGAACACATTTTTGCATTTCTTGAAACTTATGCTGCCCTCATTTGCTCTGGAAAAGATTGTAAAGTCCACCTGTGAAGTGGTAATTATATATAGGTCATAGCAAAGGGAAGCTTGTTTTAAAACCATCTCAACAAATATATGTAATGTAATTTCAGTGCAAACAAGTATTTTAACAATTTTCAATGCTTATAAGATTGCACTGCATCTTTGTCTGTCATATATTTTTCCAGATAATAAAATAACTTTCCAACAAGTGAAAATAATTAAATTTCTTCATTTGTAATTCTAGCATAATTCCTTCACCAAATGAGGGCAGCAAAAGTCTAGTCTTGTTAGGGGGCCCCTGAAGTTTTCCTTCCCGATCTATCTCAAATGTAGGGCTGGGCGATATTGACAAATATTAGTATCACAATAATTTTTTGGCAAATCTCGATAACGATATTTGGACGATTTCTGTCAGTTCAACATAAATGTGTTAAAATCTGTGTTCAAATTAACTGGAAAAACAACAATCTTAAATATTCTAATAAGCTTCTGAAAATTGATCGAGTCACGTCGTGTTAATTGTGATTTGAGCAGTAAATTTATTCAGAATCTCAAGAACAACAAACATGTTTTCATAATTTCAAATAAGTGTGTATTTTTCTTTAAGTAAAATTAGATATTTCATACTTGTTCTGTCGGCAATCAAGTGCAATCTCCCATTACAAAACACATTTTCCGATTTTAAAGTGTCTGTAAGAAAGTATCTCTCATCACTTATTTACTTTTTATTGTAAAATGATCTCTTTTGTAGCATGTTTTTTACTGCACGATATACTCTCATCAGTCAACATGTTTTGCTCACTTGCCTAATGCATTCTAAGCCTCTGAATTGTTCACCACGACGTGTTTAAGCTTTTTTTTCCACAACTGTTAGGAGCGAGACATGGAGCTTGGTGAACAAACATTACTAAATAGAGACAGGACATTGGGGATTAATTTTCATCTCAATAGATACATTAACAAAATATTTAAACTGGAAGGAGATTGATTTTAAGATATTGTATTGCAAAAATATCAAGCATAGCCCTTTTAAGATCTGGACTACAAACAAATGTAATCACTTTTTATATACCAGAGAAAATGACATTAATATATACAACATTTCTTTGTATGTCTTAAAAGTCTTATAGATACCAGATCCAAGCTGAATGTCTCACCCAAAGTGCACAAGATTTTAGTTCATTTGTAATAATCTCCAAACTCCATTACTGGTTGTAGATTGCAATTTGGGGACAAAATGTCTAATTGCATTTTTCTGACTAGTATAAAATTACTATGACCAGACAAACTACTGTAATAGGAATGTCATGTGTTTGGGAACATAAGTCCTATATGTACAGGATTAACAGTTTTTTGCTAAAAATCACAAGATGTTTTGAAGTCTGAAGAAAATTTGGGTTCTTCCAAAATTGCATCCATTAAAATTGTGATTTCTATTCAATTTTGAATGATTTTGTAGCCCTCTAGTTGTTTGTAAAATTTAAACTGTAACCTAGCCAGCAGGTATTAACTGTATGTGGTTCTTCATTGCCATTCTAGTTGAACATCAAACTGCATTTTGTTGCTCAATACTAATGAAAATAAAGTTAAAACCAATCTAATTTAATTTTAAACCTAAAAACATGACACATTTATCACACATCACTATTTTTCTTGCACATCAAATAACCTTCAAATGTCTTATGAAGCTGACATACTTCTTCTCCTTTTCATGTTTTCGCAGGTTTCACAGACTTTGCGGCCTGCCTGATTTTCACGTTCCACAGAAAAGAGATCCTAGCGACACTAGAGATCCAAACTCGGGACGTTTCGGATACTGCTTCCTCTTGGCCTGGGCTTGTGTCCCTCTGCTGTTACTGAGCGGAGTCCTGTATGTGCATCTGCGCAAGAAACATTGAGAAAAGACACTGGTTAAAATTACTTTAGATAATAAAAGAGTATAAAACGAATCCAAGACAATTCACATTAGGCAAAAGGGAGAAAAAACGGCACTTAAATTCATTTTGCTGAAGGATTTAGACATAAGCTAGTATAGGCCTTTGTCTTACTTCAGTCCTACTTTTTATATGAACGTATACATTTTAATTTAATTTTATACAGGGCCTCATTTATCAAGCACTTGCTCCAGTGAAAAATAGGTTAAGGCGAGCAAAAGCTTGACACAAGTGACATTTTGATCTTACACAGACACTAAAAATGTCAAATTTGAGATGGTGCATATATTGGTTTAGTGGAAGAGATTATATGTGGATCTTTCACTTATATTATACATATACATATATATATTAGTTTATAATAATTTAGCACTTGGATTGATTGATGAGGCCCATAGTCATGCATTTATGAACCTACTGTAACAAAAGGAAACACCAGTTTGTTAATGTAATATATGTTTGAGTATTGATTGGACTAATATTGTCATATTTCCTATGTTGTGTTGTTGCTTACAGGAATATTTGTTCATGCCAACTTAACATGTAGAATAATGTATGTTAAACTGTTTTTGTGTAATGCAGTGTTATATTTAAAATAAAGCTACAGGAAAAGAAAACAGCAGGAAGCTAAGCTTGAGATTAGGAAGTGTTACTTTCAATTTAAGCACTATCCTTAAAACATGATTATATTTCAAGTAAGGCTGCACGTTTAGTCAAAACTGAATCGAAATGGCAAATTCAAAGGACGCAATTACCATCATTTCCTTCACAAACTATAAAATATCTTCTGAAAGTTATAGTTCTGTAGCTTAGATGTGTACAAACATGTCTTAAAACAGCTTACATGGAAATGTTGTATCCATTTGTCTCCCAGACATGCTTAAAATGTGAACTCAACATATATATATATAAAAACAATTTAAATCAAGTCCAAATTTAAATCCTGATGCTAGTAATCACAAACCTCTGCAGATGCCATATAAAGTCTGTAGCTAAATACAAGTCTCACCTGAAAGCTGTGAGAAAGTGCTTCAACACCAAATCATGTTTACCTTTACTGTCATACCTCCAGTATTTGCTGTAAATATTCGCAGCCTGGTACAATGTGATTAATATTTAGAAACAAAATCTTTAACTTGAACTTTTTATCAAGACACATAACTAGCTAAAGTTGAATTTTTGGTTGGACAACGACAACTAATGCTAGCAGCTAATGCTAAATGTTTGGCTAGGGATTTTAGCTTGCTAACTTGCAAACACACGTCACTCCAGATGAAAAACAAAATGATAATGTAGCTACCAAGTGTGTAGAAGAAATAGAGGACACCAGCAAGTGTAGTTGAACTTGTCCCGTTTGTGAGAAGAAAGCGAGAGACAAAACAAGTCAGCTATAAACCACGTAGCAAACCTCCGCTTCACTGTAAGAATTAAATGCGCATGCGCACAAACATAAACGCAAAAACCCAACTATTTAGTAAATTCCAATATTTTTAGATGAAAACTTGCGGCAATGAGCGGAGTTTAAATGTTTAGTAATATAAGTAAACGTGGACAATCGCTGTTAACTAAAGGCCTGCACTGCGCATGACATCATTGCACTTTCGGAAAATAACATATAAATACAACCTCGATCCATCAATACAATTGGACACCGTGGCCAATCGGTAATGTCCTCGGACTCGCAATATCCACCATCGATAAGTTGTGAGTTCGATACCCCGCCTGCACGCTCTCAGTGTAGGCAGCCTGGCTAATGCAACGCCTAAGTAGCATTAGCAAGGTGAGGGTCCATTGATAATGTGGAATATCGGTGGGTCCAATATCTTTTGGCTGAGAATGATCAATGATTTTTGCGGCATTGCTCTTTTATCAATTTTGAGATGCATGAACTTTTTAGTAAAACAGAAGTTATTTTATTGGAAAAAAGAATATCCAAACATGTTTTCAGTGCCATTGCCATGCTTTAACATGTTTAGTGTTTGGTTTGCACTCTGACATGGTAAACTATGTAACTATGCATGTGCTATTTTATTCCGACCACGAACCACCAGCATCCTTTATTCATTTGTGTGGGAACAACGCAATATAGATCCAAGTTGTGGCCAGTAGGAGGCGCCCAAGCTGAGCTGTAAAAAACTATGGAAGTGTGAAAAGGTAAGTCGATAAAGTGAATTATTTAATCAAAGGAAATGTTCAAACAACTTCAACATTCACTTGAGTAAGATTTCTGTGGTGCATCTGCTTCTTTTACTTTGCTTTGATTGAATTCAATTTTCCGTTAATAAGTCTAAAGCTAAAGCTATAGCTAACTTTAAAGCTAGGTTGACAATACTTAACATTATACCTATATTTTACGGTAAATCATTAGTTTTACCCTTTAGCCATAGACTTAGAGTTAATAAATAATAACCAATATAACTAATGTAATGCCTCTAACCGTGTCATCAATTTATTATAGCTACACTTTATTTAAAATCAGAGAAAGACTTAACAGTATAAACGTTGAACTGTTACTTTGCATTGTTAGCAATGATCTGTTGAAGATAACAAAACTAGTGTCCACATTATATCAGACATCTGCATATTTGCCAACAAAAGAGCACTATTAGCTCATTCTAAACAAATTAAAGTCAGAAAGAGCCATAACTTTATTTACTAATACAAAAGACAGAAATGTGAATTTACACAAGTTTGACAAAAAGTAGCTCTATTTGGAAATGCTTGAGCAAATAATCTGTCACTTCTTGATGTCAGATGAAATATGTTGATATAATATAACCTATTTAAAAAGGCAATTCTTTCACATCAAAAACAACGAGGCAATATACCCAAAAGACAAGATAACATTTTGGATCATTGAACACATTTTTGCATTTCTTGAAACTTATGCTGCCCTCATTTGCTCTGGAAAAGATTGTAAAGTCCACCTGTGAAGTGGTAATTATATATAGGTCATAGCAAAGGGAAGCTTGTTTTAAAACACACTGTATCTCAACAAATATATGTAATGTAATTTCAGTGCAAACAAGTATTTTAACAATTTTCAATGCTTATAAGATTGCACTGCATCTTTGTCTGTCATATATTTTTCCAGATAATAAAATAACTTTCCAACAAGTGAAAATAATTAAAATTTCTTCATTTGTAATTCTTTTGCCACTGTTTTCGAATATCAAAAGGTTAAAGCAACTCGGCCATCAAAATTATTTCCAGTTTCCGGTAGTAATTACAACTGAGGGGTTTTCATTTGGTATACTCACTTGACTACTCACAGTATCTACCATAATTCCTTCACCAAATGAGGGCAGCAAAGTCTAGTCTTGTTAGGGGGCCCCTGAAGTTTTCCTTCCCGATCTATCGCAAATGTAGGGCTGGGCGATATTGACAAATATTAGTATCACAATAATTTTTTGGCAAATCTCGATAACGATATTTGGACGATTTCTGTCAGTTCAACATAAATGTGTTAAAATCTGTGTTCAAATTAACTGGAAAAACAACAACTTAAATATTCTAATAAGCTTCTGAAAATTGATCGAGTCACGTCGTGTTAATTGTGATTTGAGCAGTAAATTTATTCAGAATCTCAAGAACAACAAACATGTTTTCATAATTTCAAATGAGTGTGTATTTTTCTTTAAGTAAAATTGATATTTCATACTTGTTCTGTCGGCAATCAAGTGCAATCTCCCATTACAAAACACATTTTCCGATTTTAAAGTGTCTGTAAGAAAGTATCTCTCATCACTTATTTACTTTTTATTGTAAAATGATCTCTTTTGTAGCATGTTTTTTACTGCACGATATACTCTCATCAGTCAACATGTTTTGCTCACTTGCCTAATGCATTCTAAGCCTCTGAATTGTTCACCACGACGTGTTTAAGCTTTTTTTCCCACAACTGTTAGGAGCGAGACATGGAGCTTGGTGAACAAACATTACTAAATAGAGACAGGACATTGGGGATTAATTTTCATCTCAATAGATACATTAACAAAATATTTAAACTGGAAGGAGATTGATTTTAAGATATTGTATTGCAAAAATATCAAGCATAGCCCTTTTAAGATCTGGACTACAAACAAATGTAATCACTTTTTATATACCAGAGAAAATGACATTAATATATACAACATTTCTTTGTATGTCTTAAAAGTCTTATAGATACCAGATCCAAGCTGAATGTCTCACCCAAAGTGCACAAGATTTTAGTTCATTTGTAATAATCTCCAAACTCCATTACTGGTTGTAGATTGCAATTTGGGGACAAAATGTCTAATTGCATTTTTCTGACTAGTATAAAATTACTATGACCAGACAAACTACTGTAATAGGAATGTCATGTGTTTGGGAACATAAGTCCTGGATAATGTACAGGATTAACAGTTTTTTGCTAAAAATCACAAGATGTTTTGAAGTCTGAAGAAAATTTGGGTTCTTCCAAATTGCATCCATTAAAATTGTGATTTCTATTCAATTTTGAATGATTTTGTAGCCCTCTAGTTGTTTGTAAAATTTAAACTGTAACCTAGCCAGCAGGTATTAACTGTATGTGGTTCTTCATTGCCATTCTAGTTGAACATCAAACTGCATTTTGTTGCTCAATACTAATGAAAATAAAGTTAAAACCAATCTAATTTAATTTTAAACCTAAAAACATGACACATTTATCACACATCACTATTTTTCTTGCACATCAAATAACCTTCAAATGTCTTATGAAGCTGACATACTTCTCTCTTTTCATGTTTTCGCAGGTTTCACAGACTTTGCGGCCTGCCTGATTTTCACGTTCCACAGAAAAGAGATCCTAGCGACAGTAGAGATCCAAACTCGGGACGTTTCGGATACTGCTTCCTCTTGGCCTGGGCTTGTGTCCCTCTGCTGTTACTGAGCGGAGTCCTGTATGTGCATCTGCGCAAGAAACATTGAGAAAAGACACTGGTTAAATTACTTTAGATAATAAAAGAGTATAAAACGAATCCAAGACAATTCACATTAGGCAAAAGGGAGAAAAAACGGCACTTAAATTCATTTTGCTGAAGGATTTAGACATAAGCTAGTATAGGCCTTTGTCTTACTTCAGTCCTACTTTTTATATGAACGTATACATTTAATTTAATTTTATACAGGGCCTCATTTATCAAGCACTTGCTCCAGTGAAAAATAGGTTAAGGCGAGCAAAAGCTTGACACAAGTGACATTTTGATCTTACACAGACACTAAAAATGTCAAATTTGAGATGGTGCATATATTGGTTTAGTGGAAGAGATTATATGTGGATCTTTCACTTATATTATAATATATATATATATTAGTTTATAATAATTTAGCACTTGGATTGATTGATGAGGCCCATAGTCATGCATTTATGAACCTACTGTAACAAAAGGAAACACCAGTTTGTTAATGTAATATATGTTTGAGTATTGATTGGACTAATGTTGTCATATTTCCTATGTTGTGTTGTTGCTTACAGGAATATTTGTTCATGCCAACTTAACATGTAGAATAATGTATGTTAAACTGTTTTTGTGTAATGCAGTGTTATATTTAAAATAAAGCTACAGGAAAAGAAAACAGCAGGAAGCTAAGCTTGAGATTAGGAAGTGTTACTTTCAATTTAAGCACTATCCTTAAAACATGATTATATTTCAAGTAAGGCTGCACGTTTAGTCAAAACTGAATCGAAATGGCAAATTCAAAGGACGCAATTACCATCATTTCCTTCACAAACTATAAAATATCTTCTGAAAGTTCTGTAGCTTAGATGTGTACAAACATGTCTTAAAACAGCTTACATGGAAATGTTGTATCCATTTGTCTCCCAGACATGCTTAAATGTGAACTCAACATATATATATATATTATTTTAAATCAAGTCCAAATTTAAATCCTGATGCTAGTAATCCACAACCTCTGCAGATGCCATATAAAGTCTGTAGCTAAATACAAGTCTCACCTGAAAGCTGTGAGAAAGTGCTTCAACACCAAATCAAGTTTACCTTTACTGTCATACCTCCAGTATTTGCTGTAAATATTCGCAGCCTGGTACAATGTGATTAATATTTAGAAACAAAATCTTTAACTTGAACTTTTTATCAAGATACATAACTAGCTAAAGTTGAATTTTTGGTTGGACAACGACAACTAATGCTAGCAGCTAATGCTAAATGTTTGGCTAGGGATTTTAGCTTTGCTAACTTGCAAAACACACGTCACTCCAGATGAAAAACAAAATGATAATGTAGCTACCAAGTGTGTAGAAGAAATAGAGGACACCAGCAAGTGTAGTTGAACTTGTACCCGTTTGTGAGAAGAAAG